>LQNS02001154.1:6749836-6787036 GCA_001587735.2 Parhyale hawaiensis
GTTAGCTGTAGCACAGATACCGGATTTCGCATGTAAGGCCAAATGCGAGCTGAACATTGAATTCAGGCGAAACACACGAAGGAAGGAAGGAACGAAGGAAGGAACGAAGGAACAACGCTATTAATATTATAGACTAGTGGCCCGTGCCGTCATTGTAAATGACGGCAAAAAATTAACACTTCACCAAAACCCCCGCCGTCTTTTGGGCTTCCTCATTTTTCCCCTATCTAATACTGAAGAAAAAGATTTCAAGGTACCCAACTTTTTTTCGCCTTTTGAAATCTGAATTTTCTCCTATCTTATTAGTTCTATTTTTCCTCTATCTAATACTGACGAAAAAGATTGCAAGGTACCCAACATTTTTTTTTCGCCTAAAAAGATTGCAAGGTACCCCACTTTTTTTACATTTTGAAATCTGTATTTTCTCCTATCTTATTCCCATAGAGCGTGACAGGAAAGATATAAATGCATAAATAAATAAATAAAAACACGACGTGAATTATTATATAGTACAGATTAATTAACTAGAGGGCCCAGCCATCAAGAATGATGGCAAAAATTTTGGGATTGAGCTTTTTATTTTTCCGGTTCCCAGTATAGGTTTTCTGTATTACAGGTCTCATTCCTGCAGGCCTGATCTTCTATTAGTGAAACACAAGCTGTACAACCATGAGTGTTGCGATAGCAAAATTCCCCCTCCCCCACCCCCTGCAAGATAAGGAGTGAATATCAGCTTGGAATTGATCAAGCGTTAAGCTGCACTAAAAAAATACAGTTCAATCAAAAGAATTCACTGGAAATGCCCAAGGCTCACCGTATTGTTGATACCAACTGATTGTTGAACCTCCAGCGTCGAACTTTGGCTGCGATGTAAATTCAATGTAAAAAGGCGTCTGCTCAGCGTGAAGATTCAACTACTACGATATCATTCAGCGATGAAAGCCGAGATCCAGAGGTTGGTTGGGGATCCAGAGGCCGGAGATCCAGAGCTATATTTGTCACCGGTACGCCAAACACTGAAATTGTATGGTATCTCAATTTGTTTTTCAGTACATGAATTTTCTCCTATTAAACTCTTAACTGCGGGACGGAGAGACGGACCAACATTGGAGCAAGCAAGCAAGGGAGAGAGCGACGGAGCAAGAGAGCAAGCAAGTGAGCGATTAACAACTGTGTTTTATTATATAGTGGATAGCGTTGTTCCTTCGTTCCTTCAAGTGTTGAGCTCTTCAATAATAGATAGGGAAAATTCAACTTGCAAGGAGCTCTGATTTTCGCTTGAGGAAGTTCAACCGCAGCTGTTTTCTTTCAGCTCGCACTTGAAAAAAAAATTCAGTCAGTTTCTAAGCAAAGACATGAAGTTCATTTTGCACGTATCATACCTACCATGATACCAAAGTTCATTTCTTGTTATGTTCACGTTGCTGGGGTTGCCTACAGATCCAAATATGGGAAAATCTGATTGTAGCCAGCCATAATACGATCCAAGCGAAGCTGCTCCCAACTGCTTCATTCTAAACTGCATTTTTCAAATGCAAGTGCAATGTTTCGAGAAATGACGTAAACTAACAGAAAAAGCACTTTCAGCGACATGAATAAATTTTTTTATATATATGCTGAGTGTTGTATTCTGTTGGCAGGCTATCGCACATCCAGTGTAAACCAGCCACGGGTCCCGTAGTAGAATTGAAATCATCAAATACACCGTTGAAAATGGAATTGCTAAAAATGTGAAAGTCTTAATAATGTTATCTTCGGATGATGAGAAACAAAGGTTGGCAAAGACGTGTATATATAGAAAAAAAGCAATGAGAAAAGTACCTCCTAAAACCGAGATTGTTATATTTGCTTATGCTGTCTTTATAGCTCTATCGTGATATACAGGGGCGAAAATTTTGCTGGTAAGATATCTGCGAGATCCACCAATAACATAGTCTCTAGATGCGTTGTGCAGTTAAGTACAGGGAGACAGGGCGTGCGCACGCCTACGTAGAAGTTGCATTGCCACGCAGTGCTGTATCTGATTGGACATTGCTATGCCACTAAAAGGAATATCCAAGGTGGGAGTCTTTTCTGGCTGTTTTTACGTTATAACAAGCAGCATTGGCCTAGCTTTGGAAATATGTTGAAAGCTGCAATGACACATAGTTTTAGCGTAAGCATGACGGCAGCATGACGGCAGCATGACGGCAGCATCACGGCAGCATGACGGCAGCATGACGGCAGCATCACGGCAGCATGACGGCAGCATCACGGCAGCATGACGGCAGCATGACGGCAGCATGACGGCAGCATGACGGCAGCATGACGGCAGCATGACGGCAGCATGACGGCAGCATGACGGCAGCATGACGGCAGCATGACGGCAGTATCACGGCAGCATGACGGCAGCATGACGGCAGCATGACGGCAGCATGACGGCAGCATGACGGCAGCATGACGGCAGCATCACGGCAGCATCACGGCAGCATGACGGCAGCATGACGGCAGCATCACGGCAGCATCACGGCAGCATGACGGCAGCATCACGGCAGCATCACGGCAGCATCACGGCAGCATGACGGCAGCATGACGGCAGCATGACGGCAGCATGACGGCAGCATGACGGCAGCATGACGGCCAAAGCGAAAGGTTAAGTGGCTGAGCAATTATTACCTCCGCCAAGGAGGTTATATTTTCATCGTGTTTGTCTGTCTCTTTGTCTGTCTGTCACCAAGATAACTCAAAGAGTTCTGAACTGATTTAGACGAAATTTACAGGGATTGTTAGGTATGTTAGGAGGAACAGATGATTAACTTTTGGCAAATATATGTCCATCCGTTTATTTGTTTGTTTGTTTGTTTGTTTGTTTGTTTGTTTGTTTGTTTGTTTGTTTGTTTGTTTGTCTGCCTCATTTTTCTTAATGCCAAAACTCAAAAAGTTGTGGATAGACTTTCATGAAATTAACTTGAGTTGTTAGGTATATAACAATGAGTGAATGATCAAATATTGGCAATGATCCATTCGTTCGTTTGTCACTGTTTTCAGTTTTATGCTCGTTAGCACAATAACTCCAAAAACAATGAAGGGATCTTTATAAAATTATAGGGATTGTTAGTAATTTTAAAAGACATACATGATTAAATTTTGGTACAGATCGGTGCGTTCGTTTGTATGTTTGACTCATGTTTATCATAACGTTTGTTAGCAGTATAACTCAAAAAGTTATGAACAGATTTTCAAAAAAATTGCACAAGCTGTTATTACTATCAAAAGGCACTAATGATTAGGTTTTGGAGTTTCTACAAAAAACTATGGTTTCAGCGTCAATTTGAATTTTTTGCTACCTCTGCCTCGTATGGTGGAGGTATGCGCTCTCAGAGTGCTCTAGTTACGATAGTGTGCCCACAGTATTAGGGATGGACTTGTTACTAGTTGGAACACGGGAGCGCTTCGCGTTCTTGGAACAGATTATTCTGCGCGTATGATAACAGTTGAATCGATTAAAAAAACACGTTGATTGCAACACATATGTACAGTTGTGAATTGAAACTCAATAGTAATTCAAAGACAGAGTCTAACATGAGCACGTGGTGCGCGCTGTGCGGAGTGGAATAGCTGCCGCGGCTCGGAGTTTAAGCAATTTTTGAATATAATGATATTAGATAAGTCAGAGCTGCATGCACCGCAGCGCAAGGGGAAGAATAGGAAGCAACGTTGCCATGTTTCGACTCTCGTGTGCAGAGCACTTGAGGTTTGGCGTAGTTAGTTAGGATTGAGAAACAGGCGCTATTTATCGTTAGGTTGGGTTGCATTAGGGCGAATTAAAGTGAGTTATTATTGCGTAGGTTAGGACTGGTTCATTATAAAAAGTGAGGACATTAACTAACCGACCGTGAAATTTTCACGGGTACTGCTAGTGTTTATAATCACCCATAGTGAAGTGTCATGACACTATTTTAACAAGGGGATAGCCAGGCGGTGTTACCTCGCTACTGCAGCTTCTGCCCGTAGGGATACAATGGGTAAAGAGCCCTTGCCGCAACATAACAGTCTAGTTCAAATAGGGTTTAGGAGCAAGTGGCATTGTCCCTCAGCATTGTCAACGTCACCTAGGGAAGGCTGTTCAGCAGTCTCACGAAAAACTTCAAAAGTAAGTACATAAGGTTGCTTTTAAAAGCTCCAAGGGAAAATACGCCTAAATAATTATATGTTATCACACCTCAATTACATCAACATATGTCGCAACCAATTTACTTATTGACAAAATAATTTACATTACAATGAAATTGAGTTAAATTCTATACCTTATAATAGCTATTATTAAAAAAATTTTGTACAACAATGCATACCGCATATCTTTTAAAAGGATATATATTCGGGTATAAATATACTTGCCAACAATTATACTTCGTACAAAAAATTTCCCTTTAACCAGCAGTGTTGGCTAATTTAACACTGTCATCGCACAACAAGTATCAACACAATAATATTTCTCGTCTTCACATATTCATACAGCATGTGCATACAGCATATATGAATAATAGTAGTGAAAGGGCAACCCGTGATGCTGTATTGTCGTTGATAAGGTGGCATAAATAATAAAAACACACTAATTGTGACCCACTGGATCACCATCACCACCTTCTTTGTTTCTTACAGAAATATTCAGCACTCTGTCTGTAAGCAAGGGAATATATATATCTGGAGAACGTTGCTTGGCGTCTCGGCTGGTTCATTTTGATAAATATTACTAAACTTATCCAGATTTACTTTTATTCTGCCAAGCTTTCGGCACTGGTCAAATTAGTGCCTACGTCAGGGTGTAAATCAATGAATACTGCGGAGCTATATCACTGCGACCTGTACACAAGTTACATGTTTCAAGTCTAATCTATATCGTTAGGTACATAAAGTCTGGCTCTTAAGAAACACTCTCCAAGCGTCTTAGACAGAAGTTGCTAAATCAAAATAGATTAATTTAGTGTTAAGTCCAAAGTTTTGTCAAATATTAAAATGTGTGCGTCTTCCATTGTAGGTTGCGTTAGACAATGCAGTGGCATTCTTTTTAAGCAATAATAAATATTCAATCTCAGTCAATTATAAAAAGAATCCTTGTTTGTTGAAAAATCAACTGCTGAAGTGATGTTAAATCTTTATATTTTACACCGATTTCTTGAGATGATAAAAGAAATAATCAAATATCAGGTAAGTTGGAACCTTAACGTTTGAAAAATCATTGCACTTCCTGCTTTCCCCATTCTAAAGCTGAGCATAAAACACGTCTAATCTAGCTCATGGCAGAAGCATATAATGTATAACGATTCACTTTCTGATCACATCAAGGTTTTACTTGCTTTCAGCTGACGATGGAGAAACGTGAGTAGGAAATCAACGAAGGAAAAAGTAAGATATTCTTCAGAGCAGAGTCAGCAATAACAGCAGAAAACTTGGAGTTTCGATTATTACCTCCGCCAAGGAGGTTGTGTTTTCGTCGTGTTTGTTTGTCTGTCTGTCACCAAGATAACTCAAAAAGTTATGAGCCGATTTGGACGAAATTTACAGGGATTGTTAGCTATGTTAGGAGAAACAGATGATTAACTTTTGGTAAAGATATGTCCATTAGATTTTTGTTTCTTTGTCTGCCTCATTTTTTAATGCCATAACTCAAAAAGTTATGGATGGATTTTTATGAGATTAACATGAATTATTAGGAATATAACAAAGAGTAAATGACCAAATTTTGGTAATGATCCGTTAGTACGTTCCTTCGTTTGTCACTATTTTCAATTTTATGCTTGTTAGCACAATAACTCTAAAAATAATGAATGGATCTTTAAGAAATTCATTAGGGTTGTTAGTAATGCTAAAAGACATAAATGATTATTAAATTATGGTGTAGATCGGTTTGTTCGTTTGTATGTTTTACTTGCGTTTGTCACAACGTTTATTAGCAGTATAACTCAAAAAAGTTATGAACGGATTTTTAAGAAAATTGCACAAGCTGTATTTTCTATCAAAAGGCACAAATGATTAGATTTTGGAGTTTATACAAAGAAAATTATGGTCTGAATTTTTTGCTACCGTTGCCTCATATGGCGGAGGTATGCCCTCTCAGAGTGTTCTAGTTTATTTTGGTTTTTATTCGTTTATACAATAATTTTCATGTCCACCTACATAAAGGTTGTAGGATACAATGAAAATTGAACCTCGACACTACGGCCGCACAGTTTTATTACCTCTGCCAAGAAGGTTATGTTTTCGTCGTGTTTGTATGTCTGTCTGCCTATTTGACCCTGTGTCTATTTGTCGGTCTGTCTGTCACCAAGATAACGCAAAAAGTTATGAACCGATTTGGATGAAATTTTAAGGAATGTTAGGTATGTTAGGAGGAAAAGATGATTAACTTTTGGTGAAGATATGTCTATCCGTTTGTTTGTTTGTTTGTTTGTTTGTTTGTTTGTTTGTTTGTTTCTTTGTTTGTCTGCCTCATTTTTCTCAATGCCCTAACTCAAAATATTATGGATGGACTTCTATAAAATTAACATGAGTTATTGGATATATAACAAAGAGTAAACGGCTAAATTTTGGAAATGATCTGTTTGTTCGTTCGCTTATCACTGTTTTTAATTTCATGCTTGTTAGCACAATAACTCAAAAAATAATGAATGGATCTTTATGAAATTCATAGAGGTTGTTAGTAATGTGGCCAGACATTAATGACTAAGTTTTGGTGCAGATCGATTAGTTCGTTTGTATGTTTGGCTCATGTTTATCATAACGTTTTTTAACAGTTTAACTCAGAATGTCAGATGGTCACCATTGCTGACCGATAAGTAGCATTTTATGTAGACTTTTCCTGGTTTTAGTCTCGAATTGTGCTGAGTAAACTAAGTGATAAACAAAAAACGTGCTTTTAGATCTTTGGAAAAAGTGCCGAAATGTTTTGTTCAAGTTTATGTTTCGGGAGGACTAACCTTTATATGCTTCCAGTTATTCTTGACTGTATTGAAGAAACTGAATGGATGTCATAATATTTTACTACAAAGTGAAAAGAAGGAAAATTTTGATTGGTTTTGACGTTAGTGGGAAGGCTCGATGATTGATGTTTGTAGGAGCAGTGAAGTCTTCAACACTGCATCAGTGTCCCAAGTATGATCATTGAAAAATAGTTGCGTCAAAATCTTTGCCGTCATTTTTTGACAGGCGGGTACACGTATAGCTGGGCGAGACACTGCGACAGCTATTTGCCTTTTCAAGTGCTCCCCGCCCAATGGCGCTTTTTCTAAAGCCTTGTAGCCAAAATAGCGTCCTCCGTCTTGCGGCCAACGCATCCTAGTCATGACTTGCGCTTCTGTCCGGTAATAGCGCCTTATGATTACTCTAAGAAAGTAATGAGAACTAGCGGCCCTTTGGCCACAATAAAAAAAAAATGGCCGTTCTTGTAATTGCTGAAAGGGCTGCAAGCCCCTTCTCCTATTTCAGCCTTTGCAAGCCTCCCAAAATGGGTCAGGACCACTGGCCGTAACGCCTGCAACAAATGGGTCAGGACCACTGGCCGTAACGCCTGCAATAAATGGGTCAGGACCATTGGCCGTAAAGCCTGCAAGAAATTGGTCAGGACCATTGGCCGTAACGCCTGCAGCAAAAGGGACAGTACCATTGGCCGCAACGCCTGCAATAAATGGGTCAGGACCACTGGCCGTAAAGTTTGTAACAAATTTGTTACAATGGGCGAGGACCCTTGACCGTTAGGCCTACAACTAATGGGTTAGGACCATTGGCCGTAGAGCCTACAGCAAATGGGTCAGGACTATTGACCGTAAGGCTTGCAACAAATGGGCTAGGACTCTTGTCCTTGAAGCCTACAACAAATGGGTCACGACCATTGGCTGTAAAGCCTACAACAAATGGGTCAGGATCATCGGCCGTAAAGCTTGTAACAAATGGGTCAAGGACAGTTGGGTTAGGGAAGCCTTCAAATTAGATACTACGATAATAGGGCCCCATCCATGGCTCTTTTTGATACATTTAATACGTTCGAAAGACGAATAATTCAAAAATGGAGGCGCTGGAGAACTTTGTACTACTTTCCATAGATTAATTCAAACATCCTGTGAAACTATGAGTTACTCCATCCTTTGATACTATGAGTTACTATGTCCTCTGATAATATGAGTGACTACGTTCTTTCACACTATGAGTTACTGCTTCCTTTCATGCTATGAGTTACTACCTCCCTTCATACTATGTGTGACTATATTGTGTGGAATCCTGCGTTTATACGTAATGTGATATCATGAATAACTGCGTCTTATAATATTATCAAATAACTCACAAAATAACTTTGCTCTTTTGTAACACAAATGGATTGCTGATATGACTATTGAAGTAACGCCTCGGATTTTCTCCATAGCATTACTGCACTAGTCATAGTAGCACTCAAACTCGCTACAAAACCTTGGCTAAGAAGCCCGGCCCCGGATGACGCGCAGTAGAATTAGCAGAGGTGACACAGAGAGCACAGCCGCAGATGTGGCTATTTGTGCGGCAGTTTTTGCTCTGCCAGGGGTTGCCATGGCAACCAAGTGATAAGGGTGGGGGACCATGGGGTGATGATGATGGTTCAAAGTGATGGTGGGGAAATTGCGATGGCAGTGTAAAATGATGGTAGTGAGACGTAATGGTGATGTAGTGCGATGGAGGTATAAATTGATGGTAGTGAGGCGTAATGATGATGAAGTGCGATGGAGGTGTAAAGTAGTGGTTGTGATATGCGATGGTGTAAAGTGAGGATCGTGAGAATTAAATGATGATAGGGTAGTGGTGGTGATCAAGAGCGATATGAGGATATGGTGATGAAAAGAGTGGTGAGAGTAGGAGCTGATGATGGCGAAGAGTGATGATGAAATGCGACGAAGATACACTGATACTGACGGTTGGAAGCTAGTGTAGAGTGACGGTGCTGCAAGGTAAATGTGATGATAGTGCAAAGTGATGATCATTATTGTTATTATTTGAATTAAAATTTCACGCTCGAACCACCACGGATAGGTAGTACAATGCAAATGAAGCATTATGCAACACCGGGAACCACGAAATACTGCTAAGGAAAGAACAAAAGCCATTAACAGCTGACTTAAATACTTGCAGGTCAACACGACCGAAAGACGATGCCGGCAATGAATTCCAAACCGAAATAAACCCGGCAAGAAACACCGAGTGAGCTGACGAATTCGGCATCTAACGTTCCCTCAAGTGAAAGAGTGCGCGTCAATCGCACCATGTTTAATCTTCATAAAGACTTTGGGGGCAGAGACAGAAGAATACAACAAATGTCTCTCATTGTTGTACACCTTATAAAACATACAGAATTTGGCCACCACTCTCCTATGAGACAGATTTACCAGATCATTTCCAACGCACAGCCTGCTGGCTGAACTAACAAGTCGGTCCAGCAACCGCAGGACACTGTCAGCAGCTGAAGTACCGACCGTTGAGCAATACTCTAACACAGGCAGCAAAAAAGTGTCTGCAGACTTCATCTTTTTAACCAAACACAGAATTTACCTAACGCAGGAGCCCAATTTTACCAGAAGCACGTGACACCAGTCGCCGAATGTGCGGCTCATAAGTAAGCTTCTTATCAAAGATAACACCGAGAATCTCCAACGAGCTAGACGTCTGGAGCAAAGTGTCGTCTATCTTAAGAGGTGGATGATGCGTTAAAAGTGTCCGAGACCGACTGACAATCATAGATTTGGTCGTACTGGTATTCAGCTTCATACTCCATGCTGAGCACCACGCACTAATACGCGACAGGTCCCTGTTCAGGGACTGGACGACAACGTTACGCATGCTGGGTGCAGGTATCACCGCTATCAAAATGGAATCGTCAGCTTAGTTGATCATCGTGTTCTCAAGCGAAAAGAGCATGTTACTAGTATACAGAACAAACAGCGGCGGGTCAAGTACGCTATCCTGAGGGACGCCAGACTCCACCGCTACAGAGGCACTCGTAAAACCATGAACATACGCACTTTGCGTTCGCTATGAAACTAAATCACGATTAGTTGACAGAATCCTACTACCCACACCAACCTATTCCAACTTGTTCAATAGAACCCTGAGGTTGACCCTGTCAGACGCCGCACTGAAGTCCTAATGTACATATCATTCCTCAGCATTTCAATCCAGCGCAGACTGATGAAATGAGATGGTGGTCAGTGTGACAGTGACGCGGCGATGGGGGTGCAGTGATGTTGGTTTACTCGTTCATTTGTTCTCGAAAAGTACATTGTAAAAGTTGATACAATCACTAAATTAAAAATGGAAAACACGTCCCTCTTAAAGCGGATCAGTCCCTTATGGGACACCGACGTCAGTAAATCATTCCTCACATGTACTTACATATAGTTTTAAATCAATGACATCTAGATATACAGTTGCCTAGTGTGCTCGGCTTCAAAGATAGTAACAGTTATGCGTACACAGATTACACCCTAGGTAACAATTGCAAATGAGTTTCAAATATACAACCCTATAACTAGATAATAAGTTGGATGTTAGGGTTGGTAATACATCTTCACCATACGACAAAAACTCGTAATAGTTCATACTAGATTAAAGTTCAAAGTGACGTTAAGATTCATATGTTAGATCCAAAATCTATATATGAACATCCATACCACTTGCCAGATAAAACGTGGCATATAGAGAAAGTCAAAACCGAACAAAACCGTCAGCCTATGAAACTATCAAATCTCTCGTTGGGAAATATTGCATTTATCTCAGGTACCGGGTAAAAAAATATCAGAAATATATTGCACTATTCATAGTAACTTCCTAAAGCGTATTGTTTACACTTGAGCTTAAATGTAATGTAAAATGACGCATAGGTTCAATAAGATGATGGTGTAATGATGGTTGTGTAGTGATGGTATAATGTGGAGGTGCCTCAAGTTGATATTGGCAGGAAACTGTTTTTCATTTAAATGTGGTGAAACCAACCGTAATCAATACTTGAAGCTGTGAACTAACTGATCCGAAATCTTAAATTATATATATATATATATATATATATATATCTTATGAATAATTAAATCAAAGCCAAAAACTCTATAAAAAATAAAACTACAATACAAAACACACTTGAGTTTTTAGATCTTTAAGAAACTTACAGAAACTATTATTAATATCAAGAGGCACAGATGACCAAATTCTTGTTGTAGTTGAAAAGAAATGCTGGTTTCAGGACCAATTTGAATTTTTCGTTAACATTGCCCTGCTTGGCGGAGGTGTGCGCTTCAAGAGTTCACACGTAGCTTTGCAAGTTTCACTATAATAAAAATCGGCACCCCAAAAGGTAAATAGTTATTGATACTGATTTGATAGTGATTCCTCTGTTGTATAAGTAATCATGCTTAAAGCTGACGAAATATTCAACAAAAAATATCATATTATGCTTCATGCAAATTACGGTAGAAGTTTGCAGCAAAAATTTGCCCAAAAAATTGGTTAATGCCGCAAAACGTAAAATTTTCATGGAAAAGGTACACAAAAAACTAGAAAAAGCTCAAAAGAACATGAATCCTTGTTGGAAAATAGTGAATAGATGGTGTGGTCCCTACCTCTTAATTTTTTTCAATTTCACGTAATATGCTAATTTCTTCGATTCAATTTTACACTATTTCCTCTCAATGTCAGACACATACTTCCTATTTGAAGGTGCTGCCTGCAGGTGAAAATCTGCGTTTATTATAATTTTCAGTTGAATTTGTCATATTTATTTCACGGATATTTTAATTTAAGTGTGAAATTGTGAAGCCCTTCAATTAAGATAATAATGAAAAAAGTTGGCCAACCTGCTTTTTTTTCAACCTATCCTTGCATTCTATGATAATATCACTATTAATTAAATTCACCATAATTATAGTGACAGTGGTTATTATATTAATGATAATATTCATGAAAAATTAGGCTGAAATAGATAAAGATATAATTATAGCAGATTCTATGTTACTATCTAGGCTAAAGTACATTTCCTACTCTCTCCAGTCCCTTGGCAAGTTCCACCAACGGTAAAAATTCATTTAAAAGTTAATATTTATAACTTGTCGAGGTCCAAAATGAAGAATGATTTTTTATCCGAGTTGCAAAGTCTCGCGAAGTTTGGACCCGAATCGTAACTCTGCCGCCAACGTCCACAATGAGAATTTAGGGGCCAGAATTCTCCCGAGTAATTCATTATTCTGCCGCATGTCAGAGTCTTGATTTGCTGTACGAGTGAAATGAGCTGCCCTTGTAGCTGCCCGTTTTATTGATATTTTTGTGGGCTTTTCTTAATGATGTGGACAGAGCGGGAGCTGAGGGGAGGTGTTAGAAAGTCTACGGAAGTTGCTCCCAAGATTTGGATATCTCTAGGTGTTCGTGATAGTTACACACAGTCTTTAAGAATGATTCATTTCGTTGAATTTAGCTAAGCTCGAGGTTAGATGGAATTAAATAGAGTAAGAAGTACATTCAATTATAAAGGTTAAACATTCCCACTTTGGCCATCTTCTTTGGCCTGGTCCAATTTTTCCTCATCGATCTCTTTCAGAAAGCAAAATACAGTACACAAAAAATTTGCAGTCTAGCCTGTTTTTCGCTTGCTTTTTTCATTAAAAGCTTAACACGAGAGATACAAACATATTAATATACAAAAACACAATATATACAAGCATGAAAATATGAACATATAAGCACATGACTGTGTTTAGTGTAATGTTCTGAATTTTATAATTGAAGAAGATATAGGAAGACATAAAAGGATCCATTCATAGTTTTCCCGTAGGAATTTGTGTTCTCATAAGTTCTTTTTTATACCTTTTTTCATCGATTTTTTCACCTTTTAGAGCATTAACAAACTCTATTTGGAACTTAACTTATAGGCAAGCTAGATCAATAATTTTAGAAAACATAATGTGAAATTTGTAGAACATTTTATCACCTTTAAAATAAGGTCATTAAGTGGCAAGTCCCACTTCCATAATTGTATCATATTTAAAAATAGCGGATAGTCTAACGCAAATTTCTCTATTTATTTAATCGTTCTCTTCCCAATGAGTTCAACTAGGCCAGTAATGGTAATTGTGATGAGTCGAATATTCGCATCGGCATCCGCGGAACATCAGCAATTTTTGACATCCGCAGCCGCATCTGCATCATGGGATGCTAAGATGGTAACATCCGCAATGGCATCCGCATCCGCGGATGTCAACTGTTAAATCCGCTGCAAAAGAGGCGCAGGTTTATCACTATACAGTAAGCTCTTCCATAGTGCTAAAAACTACAAATTCGCATTTGGATTGAAATGGGTGCAAGTGCTGTCTCTGTCTACAAAGCACCATCTAAGTCCTCCCCCCCCCCTCTGTGTTGCATAAACTGCCGTCATGAGAAGGGTTGTGTGCGTTTTTGGTAGAGCAAATATTCGCATCTGCGTAACATCCGCAAATTTTTTATATCTGCATCCGCGGATATCAAGTTGACAACATCTGCACGTGCATCCGCATCAGCGGATGCCCAAGCAATGACATCCGACCCATCAATAAATGGTAACGGTAAGTTGGATTGAACTCCACACCTCAACTGAGAAACTTACATACCCTGTATTGTGCCGCAGCAGTAAAAGGAGTGTGCGGCTGCAGTCGATCACGGATTGTGCAAGCAATGGTGTCATAAACGAAATTGGTTATTAATAAGCGCGCCCACCCACCTGAAATTTCCTACAGCTATAAGAAGGTCAGTGCCCCTTAGTGGACTATGTATGAAAGAGAAATGCAGACGATACATACCCGTACAGCACTTCCCTTCCTGACCCGGCAATAGAACGCCAGACATCACAGTAATGAGCGAGTCAACAATCTTCACAAGCGATGACCTAATTACCGTCTCACTGGGTAAGTTTATTCTGCGCCAGAGCTAGGAACGTTTAAGAATCGACCTATTTGATAGCTAGGACCTTACAGACGGCATTCTACATGTGTCTAAAATTTTAATCTTTGCTTATTATTTCTTTAATGTTGTTATTTACTCGAAAGCTGGAAATTAAATGGATCCAGTCAACAATGGAGATATCTTCTTTACAAGTCATGTGAAGAAGGTGTTTGAAAGAGGGTTTAGGAAGCTCGTAGTGTAACATTTAGCTAAATAATGATGACAATAATAGTGCAATATTTAGATAAATAATGTTCTACTTGTACCACGTCAACACGGCTTCCGCCATAGACGATCCACCACGTCTCACTCAACTACTAGAGCTTTGATTCTATCTTAGGTTCACATAGTGTCATGGCAAGAATATGGAAGTAAGCTAATTATCATAAATTTTCCATAAGCCTTTTATAAGGTGAACTACAGACTACTGCTACTCAAGACCTTCATTACTGGTATCTGTGGGAAATGTCTTTGGTGGATTTAAGTATTCTTGACTAATAGAACCCAAAGTGCAATTAACAATAACAAAGTTTCCAAAAGAAAGTCGGTATTTGCTTGGTCCGGTACTATTCCTGATAATATATAATCAATGACATGGGACGTCAAAGCGAATTTGACGTCCCCCCCTCATTGTGGATGACACGCGAATACTGACAACACTACAGTCAGTGACTGACGTGCATACTGTATTAGTAGACTAATCCAGTATCTTTCCCAGGTTTTTGAATAACAACATGACCTCCAACGCAAGAAAATTCGAGCAGTTACATACAATATGGAGGAAACTCTTCCCTTAACGAATCAACATCCTACGGGTATAGGAAAAAAGCCCGGTAGGAAAAATGCCCGGAAGAAAAATGCCACCCGGAATAAAACCCGGCAGGAAAAAAGCCCCGCCTATCACCTAATGTTCATTTATTACCCCAACTTAGTGATTTTGAAAGAAGTTACATTGAAATAGGTTACACCTTAGCACCTTTATTTTCTCACATTACAATTCACATAAAATTAAACGTTAAAATCAAATATACTTGAAAATTGTAAGTTAAATTATGCTGTACTACATTCACCTACCCCAACCCAATGTAACCAAGCCTAACCTAGTCTAGCTTTTTCTTCTTGAACTCTAGCCTAATCTAACCATATCTAACTTAATCCAACCTATTCTGACCTCATATTACCTTTTTTTCTAACCTAACTTAACTTAGCCTAACTTCACCTATTGTGACCTACTTCTTCCAAACTAACCTCACTTGACCTAACCTCACCGAGGTTAGTGGTTTTTATAATTAAGATTTTAGAGAAAATCAGGCTTCGCCCACCTAACCTTAACTAATGGTTTGAATCCTTGGTAATTACATGCCTAACTTTTTATCCGTAAGCAATTTTTATCCAATAGGCTTAACCCGAGATACCCAATTTTTGGATTTAGAAAGAGTTCAAAATGAAAATATTAGGCTCCTGTGCATATAGCCAAACCTATTTCAATAAGCTAACCTCACTTAACCTGATCTCACCTAACCTAGCAAAAACTCACCTCACCTAACCTTTCGAAACCCAACTTCAAATAACCTCACCTAAGCTCAACTATGCTAAAATCTCCTAACCTAAGCTCACCAAACCAAATATAACTTAACTTAACCTCATATAACCTATTTCAGTGGTTCTTGCAAGCCACACATGCAGATACAAGGTCAAATAACTCATATTTAGCGTAGCACAATATTGTTTCGTTTATTTAGGTATGCTGCATTCAAAATAAATTAATGGAGCTCCAACTTATAGCTTTAAGAGAAAAGCGTGCTTTTTTCCTACGGGGGCTATTTTTTCACCGGAGCTTTTTTCCTACCGGGGATTCTTCCGGATACCACGTCCTACATAATCAGTGATGTGAGCGAATTCAAAAGAAAGAATATTTTAAAAGGCCTTGGAGTGAAAATGCAGGACAATGCCCCTTTTGAAGACCACGTACATGGCTAGAGCTGCAACCGTAAGCAAGAAATGGAGTGGATGGTGGGTACTATTAACTTTCTCTTCACGAGAGGCAGACATAATGCTTTCATTAGAGAAACAACTCTTAACTGTCTAGGATAGAATACGGTTCACCACCTCTTTGAATACCAAGGAAGCAGAAAGACCTAGAACGCCTCCAGGCTATCCAAAAATCATTCACTGACAAAATACGAGGCATGCAAATCTTATTCTATCACGAAAGACTTACCGACTTTCATATGTAATCAATTCAACGGAAATTCGAACTCTTCACAATCTTATATGTGTGAAAAATTTTAGAAGAAATTACTGTAAATGATAGTGGGCGGATTCTTGCCATGCACTCGGTCGCATATGTGAAGCGCGAGTTCAGAGCAGAAATAAGGGTAAAGTCACGAATTATTCTAGTGGTGCGGAGTGCTTGGTTGTTCAGTAAAACGCCCTGTCATATTCACAACGCAAGGAGTGTCGAAACTGTGGGGATTAAAAACTTACTGAATTCGTACTTACTAAAAGTGCCAGACAAACCAGCTGAAGGCGATGACTTGCAGTGCAGTGATAACTCGCTGTCAACTCTCCCGCTGGTCACGGAGCGTAATGTCACCTCTGCACAAGATGGGTTGCGTGAGTAACGACACTTGGACCTCGTTCGAAAAACTTCAAAGGTATCACAGGTTGGTAATTTCCCTACGTTCCTTCCTTCGTCAGTTGGTAAGGTAGGACTGTTGCGATTTCAGCATTAGAAAGGAGAAACTTAGTGTGTCATTGACACGGTCTTGAGAGCGAGCATCAGGTGTCAGTTCAGATTTAAACTGCCACTGCTCAACAGGTATAATGGGTGGAAGATTTGTTGTCTGACTTGGAACATACTTTCATACTTTGTATACAAGACACGGGTCTGAGATATGTCTGAGATATCATCGAAGAATAATGCTTTTGTTGTGTGGAATCTCTACAGGCTCCAGCTGTATACAGTTTAAAATATAATAGAGACCGATGTGTTTCTATTTGTTTAGTTAGTTGTTTATTAGTCAATTTTCTTTCATGCTTGAAGAAAAGAGGCGAAAATTGGGCCCAGTTGCAGACGATGGTAAAAGCATACGGCAAACTTACTGTATGTCTGGAATCACTTCTTTCATTGCCAATGTTGAAATCTAAGCTTTGAAGATATCTGAAGATTCCCTTAACACTCTCATGCACCCTGGTTCTAAATTTCTTCCCACAGATAATTTCGTTGCTTCACTTGTTCTACTAACTTGATTTCATTCGTCGGTGAAGTAGCCTTTCATTTAGTGAGAAACTTTCAGCCACTAAAATACCCTGGCGTATCCATGATGCCAAGTTCAAATTAATATTTTCCGTGATGAAAAAGCAATCAATTTTTCTCCATGCCAGAAAAAGAAAAGAAGGGTTTCGCTGCTCAGCAGGTGTGAGGCCCAGAACGCTCTTCTCTTATGTTCCTTCAAATTGGTAGTTGTATTAACGAAAGTGTGACAATATAAATATCTCACGAATTCTTTGCCGTCATTTTTGACGACTGAGTTCACTATAGTATATTACTACAACCCGTAGTGGCAGGATGTTAGAGTGTCGGACTCGCAGTCGCTAGTATTAAGGATCGCGCTTTCCTGCCAGATAGGGGAATTCTTATGGGTCTCACTGGCAGACATAAAAATATAGGTAATATATCCATAAACTATTTACTCATTAATACTTCACACATATAATTATGAGATTATTTATACCTTACTTACACAAAATGGCGATGTCATCACTGTATACATCCTGTATAGCTTAATATTCACGCCTTATTCACTTACTAATGCCGGTGTCAACACTGCATACATCCTGTATACTGTAAAATCGAAAGAAAAACAAAAAAGAAATAAACCCGGTTAAATGTCAAGCAGCAAGCTATAAGAATTCTGAACAAGAACACACGCTGCAAAGGCGTTAGCTGGCACAACGACGTCAAGCATCCAACGCCCCTAGCGTTGGCACGGCGTAAATCTCGTTAAAGAGACGATAATTAGATGATAATTGGCGAGAGGATGCTGGCTAATTTGAATTATTTTCCGACGTGATGTTGCGATGGTAACGGAAGAGTTGTTTGTCAGGCAGGAGTAAAGACTAGATTGTTGGGAACGTAGAGTGGAATGTTGGGAATCAGTTCAAGGATTACTAGAGCTGACACTGGCAATGCTGGAATATCTGGAATGGGAGTACGGGTCACTGGATGCTCTGGAAATGAAGCCAGGAGTGTTGAAATGGCTGGAACTGGAGCCGGGAATGTCGTAATAGCTGGAACTGAACCGGTAATGCTGCAATTACTGAAACTGAAGCCGAGAATATTTGAATGGCTGGAACTAAATCAGTGATATTGGAATGGCTGAAACTAAATCCGGGAATATTGGAATGGCTTGAATGAATGCCCGGAATGTTGGAATGACGGAGCTAAAGCCGGGAATATTGTATTGGCTGAAACTAAAGCCGGAAATGTTGTAATGGTTGGAACTGAAGCGAGAAATATTGGAATGGCTTGAACTGAAGCAGGGAATATTGGAATACGCGGAATTAAAGCCAGAAATTTTGGATTGAGTCAGATATGTTAGAAGAAGAGGAATAAGAGTTTGGAATAATGCTTTCACTTAGATATAGTTCAGTCGTCTTTAATTCTTATGTTTGACTAATATTCTGCACGGCAGTCACCCCTGGCCACTTAGTAGATGAATTTCCTCGTATCTAATGTTTCAAATGAGAAAGGAGAAACTATCCAAGCTACCAACCAACTGTATTTTAATAACTAGTGAGATATTGGGTTTCCCTTGATAATTTACTTCGTGAAACTTAATCGTAATTATTATATTATTGTTTTGTATACTAAAGGAGCTATGTAATTATCAATTGTGACGTGTAATCTATGTCATACCTGATTGTATGAAAATATGAAGAAAGGAATATTCATGCGCTATATTTCGTCCGCAATCAAGGCCGCTGTCAGCAATTCACTTATCAACAGAAGCCAAGCAGATGCCGACCAATAATTGCTTAATTAAAATTACCCTAAAGTTGGCTGCTTCGAGGTAAAAATGCAGACTTGAAGCCTCACGAGGTCGCTGAAGACAGGTTAACCTGGAAAGCCAGGTCGGATTAGGGCGGGGCTACCGGACTTAGGGGCCAGAATTCCCAGGAATGCACATACCCACAGGATGTTTGTGAGCCCCGGGCGGGGGGGGGGGATGCATGGAACCTTAGAGATAAAAATAAATCGTCAAGGAGTGCATGAACCACCAGTGAGGTGGGTACATCAATTTCCAGAGGTGCACGAACCCCAGCAGGTGTATGGAACTGCAGAGGTTGTACGAACCCCAAGGGTGTTATGACTTAAACATGCTCATGCCGTAAAAATAGTACGCAATTTCGGCACGTATCATATATGGCAGCCATGCAGAGAAGGACTCGCCCCAGCTCGTCAGCTGTATGGGAATGGGCCTTTTGGGCCGTCTACTACCGCCTATCTAATTAAACCAACAGAATCCTCCCCCGCCAATACCGAGCGTTCAAACAATGCTAATCCTTCGAAAAAATATTCAACATAATTAATCCCCTAATCTTATCCTACCTAAACAGTGTTGATTTGCCACAAGTTTTTTCTCCTATTACAGCGATTCCCAACTTGTTCTATGTCTAGCACCCCTGGAGACTTTTACTGTAGAGTGTTCTTGCACTCCCTACAGAATTCATAACGCACATGATGATGCCGAATAAATTTTGAATTTATTTTTTTAACGAATTTAGGTTAATTTCTTAATGACACGGGAAGCAAGCGAGGTTTTGCACCATGTACAAGGTCCTCTTGCAACCGCCCCGCCCCCCCTCATCCGCTGGCGCCACTGGGTGGGAGCCCTTGTCCTATGTTACCCAACTCAAACGGACCCCTTGCAGCTAGGTGACGCAGTCCTCAGTAGATGGGGTTCGAAGTCGGTAAAAAAAATAATAAATAGATAAATTTCACCTTCACTTCTCTAGCATTCGTCTTACTATCATTTCTTTCTTATATTTACGATTTCTTGACAGTATTACGAGAATATTTCAAATAATCTAGAAATTTACAGATCTACCGTAAAGTAACACAAAAGATCACTTTTAAACTTGCCGGATAACCGTAATTTTGAAACTTTTTGCGGGAATATTTTTGCAATGTGGGTTAACATTCTCACTGTATTCCCGTTCATCAAAGTAATTTTCACCGGAATTTTCTTGGCAAGTGAGGGTAACTTTTGAGAGTTTTACCCTGAGCTGAGTGACAAAGGTTGCGAAAAAGCAGAGCTCGACTGCACGTCCGCAGCGAACCGCTAACTTTTGCCCCCAAGTTTTGGGGTAAACTTGGAAGAAAAGTTTTGGCTTAACTTAGAGAGCAATCTTCCAGGGTAACATTGGTATTAAGTTTATAGGTAACCTAAGATCACTAGTAACATTTAGGGTAAATGTATGAATGTTGCCTAGGATGTTATTTAGGGCAAATATTCGAATGTTAAAATGTTATTACGTAGGGTACATCGGTAAACTGATCCTGGGATACCGTAAAAGATACCACAAATATTCGAAAAGGTCAAGGATCTAAGGTCAATATAACTCTGTTTCAAACGTCTTTTTGTTCAAGCTTTAGAAAATTAATGCTCGAATATTCCAAAAATTGCTATATATAATAAATATTGAAATGTGCCAGGGGTTAACAGTCATAGTATTTCTTTAATTCAGGAGTTAATATTTAAAATAAATATTAGAGGATCCCATTAGTAAGTAGTTGGGTTAAATAAATGTATAAATGTACAATATGTTGTGTAATATGTAAGTATTCAATGACACCAGGAGCAAATATTTCTAACAGACAGTAAAATGTATATCACTAAATATTCAAGTCAAATATTCCCATGTCCCAGGAATAAACGTTCTCATGTATGAAAGTACTAATTTTCACTTGCGGTAAATATTCAATTATTCGAACTAAACATTATCTTCAACACGCTTTTTAATTACAGATCGGCCAGTGTTCAGGGTAATCTGGACTTAGGGTGAGGTAAGTTTAACCAAGGGTCTGGAGGATGAGCTCCTTGCGGTCCTCATACTTGTTAAGAATCTCAGCCCTAGTTTGCCGGACTATTAACTTACCTACTAGTGAATTACCATGGGCACCATCCGCGCTCTGCTCCATCACGCTTTGCTTCATCATCTCAGCATCATTATCGTTTAATCATCATCACTTAGCAGTATCATTATCACTTTCCACCATCATCATTTAGCATCATCTTCATTGAGCATCATCACTCAGTACCACATTACTTTACACCAGCATCACTTAACTTCTTAATCACTACTTTACACCACGATCGTTTTTCATCATTAGCATTACTCTAAAAACGTATCTTGTTATTTACCGTCCTCGGAGATATCGCTTTGTTTCAAAAACCAAAAAAAACAGCGCGCGCTCCCGTGTTTCTTCCACAAACACGTACCTTTGTGTGTTCTTGCAACACGAGCACACCACAGCAGGAATTTACCGTCGGCGCACGCGAAAGCGAGCTCCTTTTTTTTTTTTTTTTTGATAACTTTTTTTTCTATTTTCTTATAATTTTTCTATAAAACCGCAATTACCCTTGTCCTGATTCGCATAAAATTCGATCAGCGCCAATATTTGATCCATGATCTCCATTAACGTCATTACCTTCATTAAAAACCGTTCACTGAAATGACAGCTTAGACTATTTTAAATGTCAACATTAGATTAAAGCTATACTGGCCTAACCCGCGCAGTATCCGCACGGATGGAGAGTTTTCAGCGTGTCTGTGCATCTGTCCTTCCGCACCTAGGTCTGCGAAAGTGTGAATTTTCCCCGAGATCGTTTTTTTTTTCTAAAAATCTCGCAGGCAGCCCCGGCAGTGGCATCAACAGCAGGCGCTATGATGACAAAGGAGGCAGGAATGGCATTGTCTGCAGCAGAGAAAACAAAGCCCTATTGTTCTAAAGGGTTAACGGATTTAGTATATTATTTCGTTTGCCGCAGCCACGCCACTGAGGCGGGTCGCGGGCTGTGAAACCTAGAGGTACGTCGGCTCTAGTTTTAATAGCAAAGCAAACCGAAGTATGCGGTCCGTTTCCTGTCCCTATATTAAATAAAGAACATGTTTTTATTCACAATTAATTTGTTTATCGCCTGAAATTAGGAAAATGAACTTGGATATTATCCAAAATGTATCGTAAAGGATTCATGCCGTACCACCGATACAATTATAGTTTTTAATACTTGACCTAAAAAACTGTTGTAATCTGTTAAGCAAAATAATTTTGCTTCAGACGTTTCTGTTATATTAGGTGAATGAATGAAGTTGATTATTTGCAAAGATTGTTATCTCGCTAGACGCCAGTAAATAACACTAATCCCGTGTAGCATGGCTTCCACTGTTCAGTTACCGTGATCCTCAATTGCTCAAGTTCATAGGAGTGTTCTTAATGGGTTTATTATATACATATAGAGCATATCAATGCCAAACCTTAGCCTCATAACCTCAAGCCTCTCTTAAGTAAGATGAAAATTTAGGAAGTTTCAATTTTTTTTTTTACTTTAACGGCAGTCTAACTTACATCTTGAATTTTTGTATACTTAGAGTAACTCAGAGGACACTATTAGTAAGCTCATTCTCAATAATTGCTAGAAAGGTAATCACTAATTTTTTGAATTTACTAGTGTCTCAGCCGTGTCCCAGATGCGAATAAGCTGGTTATAAGTACGCTTTATGCAAAAGTTTCCATTGTTGCAAACAGTGATGAAATAGAGAGGTAAATTTATTGAGTACAGAAAAGATTAAGTGATAGTTGTGCTATATAAGGTGCCGGGGCTGTAAAATGCAATCGCAGGCACATCTTGATCCGAGGATGAACATCTCACGCGTCTTTCATACTACCGTATCTACGCTACCGACATCAAATACAGTACGGGATGATGCACATACTGTACTTGCATTAAGTTGAACGTACAAATTAGATTGTGTGGTTTCAGTGTACCACATGAAAAATCATGTGCCCTTACAGGAATATATACTTTTTCCTCTCAGTATGCTGGACACTATCAATACTTTATGATTTTCTTTTTTCTTTCTTCCTTTTGTTGTACAATAAAATATGGTATTGGCGTGTAGAAAAAATCATATATTTCTCTGGACAATAAAAACACCTTGTAGTGCATAGTTTTGAAATACAAAGCCCTTGCCATCATTTTTTTACGGCGGAGTGCGGCAGTGGGAGAATATTTACGAGTTTAATACACAAAACTACAGCGCGGGCAGCGCCGGCTCTCGATGCGGATTAGGCAAGTTGGTGTCCAGGTTTAATTTCAACCCCCAGTGAAAATCGTTAATTTCAATTTCAAACGAAGCTTTGAGGCGACCGAATTAATTTCTGCTGCGCTGCAGAGTTAATTTCTCTGACCTGGGACAGAGAGATAATTTGCCTAACTTAGGGCAGGGAACTGATTTCCCTAAGATAAGGCAGAGAGCCAATTTTCCTGACCTGGGTAATGAAGCTAATTTTATTGACCGGGGACAGCGAGCTAGCTTTAGCAACCTAGGGCAGGTACTTAATGTTCCTGACTTAGTCAGGTAGCTAATTTTTCTAACCGAGGACTGGTAGTTAATTTTCTTGACCTATGGTAGGGCAATTACCCAATTGCTGAACTAACTCTATTTCCGAACAAACAGTTATTATTTGATAGGATTATTACTGTTTGTTGGGAAATAGAGTGGGTTCGACAATTGGGTAATACCCACAGGTAGTTAATTTTCAAGACCTAGGGCTAGTAGCTAATTTTTCTGACCTAGGGCATTTAGTTAATTTTCCTGGCCTAGGGTAGGTAGTTGATTTCCCTGACCTAGGGTAGGTAATAAATTTTGTAACCTAGGGCAGGCAGTTAATTTTGATAACCTAGGGTAGGTAAATAATTTTTCAAACTAGGGCAGGCAGTTAATTTTCCTAACCTAGGGTAGGTAATTAATTTTGTAACCTGGGGCAGGAAATTATTTTCTGTGTTGCGGCAGATGAAGCTTTTTTTCGTCTTCTTCTTTTTTTGGCTTTGCAGAAGTAGATGACTGTCTGAATGGGAAGCATCGAAATTTCATCGAACACTTTTTCTCTCATAAGCGGCCAATCGCGTCCTAGCTACAGAAGTTGAAATGGCCGGAGACTTAATATTTCCGGCCCTTTTTTACGCCTGCATCTCATCTACAAGAGTGAAAAAGCGACGGAGACTACTTTCTCCGGCCTTTTCTTATCCTGCGTTCAGCGACAGAAAAAGGAAAAAATGCCGCCCGTCCGCCGCCTCCAGCCCTTTACATACAATAATGTTCACGAAGTCCCGCATCAGCAGTCGTGGCGGCAACAAATCAGATCCGGAAGAGCTTAGGCCTCTACACATTCTGACAATGAACCTGCTGGTCCTGCTAGTATCAACAGGCCTAAGTACTATAAACTACCGGCCGCCACGGTAGCACCATGCTTCCGTTCTCAGCTCTAACACCTTGTATCGCTCGCCGGTTCGATGCCCAGAGAGGCAGCGATCTCTTTGCCGATCGTGGTGTGCTGATAGGGAGTTGTGTGTACATGCACAGCGCCGTGGCGGAACTGCCTTCCTCATGGGGGTGGGTGGTCTCGGGTCATTGGTTCCTTTCGTCAAATTGGCGCCATAGTTCTTGGTGACTCGAGGTCGACTGCAACTACACTTACTCATCTGGGGCCAGTGCGCCTATACCCGCAGCACAAACCAGTGCATGTGGGTTTCCCAAGTGAGGGTGTGGTCTAAGTTGACTTTACCTTTAACTCTCGACTTTTAATTACGACTCTCTACTTTTACGAACGAAATTTTTGGACCTATCGCAAATTTTACGAAATGTGTTCACAACTCTCGAATATTACGATTTGTCCTTCCGTCCACTATTCTAAGCGCTTTCGATGAAGAACTGTATTATTCAGCATTGTTTATTGCATGACACCAACTTCTGGAGCGATTAATAAGCATGTTATCAATTGCTTTAATATATATTTCATTTATACTGTAGTAGAATAAGGAAAAAGTTCTTCCGGCTAAATTACATAGTACATGCTAGAAATACAATTTTTTTTTCTCAACCATTGCTACCTTATCTCGACTTTTACGAACGTATCTCGAGTATTACGCTTTTGCAGGAGCTGACCAGAAAAATTTCCATCAAATACTTGTACTGAATTCTGCAGTAACAGCAGCGGTCTCAACTAACAAACAAATTTCTTCTGCATGATATTTTTGGTCAATTCTTCGCAGCTTGTTGCCTCTGAAACTGGTTGCAGGAGCGACCGTGTGCAACCAGCGCTCAGTAGCTGTTTCTGAGCAGTAGCTGATGGAAAGCACTACATTGCTCACTTGCCCTTCACACGCCCGACCCCAGCTCTTTACACACTCATCACAAACCCTTCACACACCTGTCACTAATCCTTCAAACTTCTTTCACCCGCCTTAACACTTCTGTCACGAGCCCTTCACACACCGACAACCAGCCCTTCCCATGATCATCACCAGCCCTTCACATACCTGTCACTAATCCTTCACACTTCTGTGACCAGCCCTTCACACTTCTGTGATCAGCCCTTCACGCAACCGTCACTAATCCTACACACTTTTGTCATAAGCTCTTCTTACATTGGTAACCAGCCCTTCACATGATCATCACCAGCCCTTCACATACTTGTCACTAATCCTCCACACACCTGTCTCCAGCCATTCGCACACCTTCACCGGTCTTTAACACACCCGTTACTAGTCCTTAACACACCCGTCACCACCTCTTAACATACCCATAACCAGCCCTTATCACAGCCCTTCCTCACCCTTCACACACCCGTTACCGGCCCTTAACACACCGCTGCCTCACCCTTCACACTCGCCATAGGAAATCAATACACAATTCCCAATCCGGCAATGGCCTAATCACAGCAACCCCCCCCCCCCCCCCCCCCCCNCGACATGAGGGTTGTACCCCTTTCTCTCATAATTGTTTGTAATTAATATGATTTATCAAACATCACTTCTCTCCTAATTATCCTGCACTGTATTTATATACAGCTTTTTATAGAAAATTACGGTGGATGTGTTCTTTCCAATTGTCTGTTCTTTAAACACCACATTTCTCTACTTCACGATACGTTATTGTGTATTGGTAATATTGTACATAGCTTTTATAAACAAATAACCGAATAATTTCCAATCACTGTTTTTAGTGATATGTAACATTAGATTAGATAGGCGGCAGTAGACGAACCAATAGGCCTATTCCCAAAGGGACACTGAAACTTACCCCCCAGCCCTCTATGAGCTACTGCCATTATGTTAGTAGGATATCAAAGACTGGGGAAAAAAAGAAAAAAGAAAAAAGAGGGGGGGAGAAGAAACTCAGCAGAAAAGACGATCATGAATGCACGCAAGTACGATCAATAGCCTCTGATACGCGGAGTTAAAGATGTCAGACTGTGTTGTTGGAGCGGAAGAGCGAAGGAGACGGATTAAGGTGGCCTCTGAAGCTTTGGCCGTTAGGAGTGTGCGACTCCTGGAGGAGGAATTCTAAGCTGGAGGGGATGTCTCTCCCAATGTATGTCAAGACGATCCATGAATGCGTTAACTGATTCCGCTCTAAAAGCCTCGGAAGAGAGTCTAATCCAAATGCTGACAATGAAATACGAGTGAACTGCCGATTTAAGGTTGTTCTTCGAGCTTTATGCTTGAGTTTTTAACCATTGTTTCGCAAGCGATTATTAAGGTCTCTTTCAAAGAGTCCCTTTGTGGGTACATCGTTGAAGCCACTCCTTTGTATGAACGTCGCCTGAAAGAACTGGGTCTGATTTCTCTCAAGTAAAGAAGACTCAGGGGGCAACTAATAGAGAGATTCAAGTACTTGAATGGCTTCAACGACGTACCTATAACGGGACTCTTTGAAAGAGACCCCAATGATCGCTTGCGAAACAACGGTCAAAAACTCAAGCATAAAGCTCGAATAACAACCTTAAGTCAGCAGTTCTTTCCCTATTTCATAGTCAGCATTTGGAAAAGACTCCCTTCCGACGTTGTTGGTGCGAAGTCGGTCAACTCGTTTAAAAATCGTCTTGACATACATTGGGAGAGACATCCTCCAGAGCTAAGAACTCCTACTCCACGAGTCGCAAGCACTTAACGGCCAAAGCTTCCCAGGCCATTTTAAGCTGACTTCTTCTCACTTTCGCTCCATCTATATAACTAAGCTCCGCATATCAGCAGCCATCGATCCTGCTTGCGGGCATTCATGACCATTGCGTTGGCGTAGATTCTTCTCCCCCTTCTTTTTTATTTCTCCTTTCTTTTTTCTCTTTCGTCTTCCATTTTTTCTCCTCTCGTTTCTCCATTCCTCTACATCCTACTAACATAATGGCAATAGCTCATANNAATAGCTCATAGAGGGCCGGGGTGTAAGTCCCGGTGTCTCTTTGGGAATGGGCCTTTTGGTTCGTCTACTGCAGCCTATCTAATCTAATCTAAGTGCTTAAATGTTTCTATTAGTTGCCCCTAGACTTGTCTTTGCTCGAGAGAGATCAGACCCAGTTCTTTTAAGCGACATTCATATGGCTTGTTAAGCAGCTGAGGTATCAATTTCGTTGCCCTGCGTTGGACTTTTCCATGTTATCGATATCTGTACTCAGATGTTGCGATCAAAATTGAACACCAAATTCTAAGTGTGCCCGCACCAACGCCTTGTGCAAGGGAATGATGATGTCCTTAGACTTGTATTCAACATTTCTGGTGATGAAACCCTGTACTCCTCTTGTCATTTTCACAATCTTGTCAACTTGCTGACTGTGTTGTAGTTTAGTTGTAGTAGCGATTCCCAAGACACGTTGTTGGGTGACAGGAGCCAATTCCGTTCCATTCATTTTCAATGGAGTTGAAGGGTTCACAAGCCCTACGTGCATTATTGGGCATTTGTCGACATTAAATCTCATCTGCCACGTTGTGCTCCATTCCATGAGGTGGTCAAGGTCTTGTTGGAGCTCGGCTCTTTTCGTAGCGAGACAACATAGTTTTGTATGATCCGCATATTTACTGATTTTACTACGGATGTTAAGATCCAGATCATTGATGTAGATTGAGAACAGGAGTGGGTTAAGCACGCTACCTTGTAGAACCCGTGATGATACCTGCGTCCAGTCGCTCGTTTCTCCTTCGAGCTTCACTCGCTGCTGCTGACCCATAAACCATGCCCCGATCCGTCGTAAATAGTCTCCCAGGATGTCATGGGCTTCAGTTTTCTCGTTAGCCGTTTATAGGGGACTTTATCAAAAGCCTTTATGAAGTCTAGAATCACAAGGTCTGCACCCTTCTCGTCATCTTTAATATCCGTAACTTTTGAGAAAAAGTCCAGAAGGTTTGTTAAGCACTTTCTTCCATTTCGGAAGCCACACAGAGAGCCGGATATGAGCTGATGCATTATCAGGTGGTCAGTGATGCGCTTTATTAGCAGGCGTTCCATAATTTTGCTAACGCTGCTGAAGGAAATCCAGCAAAAAACCATTAACAAATGACTTAAACGCTGGCAGGCCTATACGACCAAAAACCTATGCCGGCAATAAATTCCAAACTTTATCCGACCAGGGCACGAAGCACCGACAGAACTGATAAGTTCGATATCCGATAGCCTCCAAAGTGCAAGAGTGCACTCCGTACGCAGCACGAGTCTCTCGTCCAAAAACCTTGAGGGCAGGAAGAGAAGGATACAACCAATGCCTCTCATTATTGTACATCTATATAGCTCGGCTACTCTTCTCCTGTGAAACAGGTTCACCAGCTCATTATCACCGCACAGCCTGCTGGCTGAACTAACAAGTCGGTCCAACAGAAGCGAGTGTCAGCAGCTGAAGCCCAGACAGGTGAGCAATACTCCAACACAGGCAGCAAAAACGCATAAAAATATCTGCTGACAACCTCACTGTCATCACACACAGATTCACCTTACGTACGAGCCCTTTTCTAAGTGGAAGCAGGTGACGCCAACCTCCTAATATGCGGCTCACTAGTAAGCTTCTCATCAAAGACAATACCAAGAATTTCCAAGGAGCTAGTCCCCTGAAGGAAAGTGTCATCAATCTCCTTTTGGGGATACTGCGGTACAAGTGTCAGAATCCGACTGATAATCATCGACTTGGTCTTATTGGCATTCAGCTTCATACTCCATGCACTAATGCGCGACAAATTCCTATTCAGAGACTGCAGCATCACGCTGGCGAGGAGCAGGTATCACTGCTATCAAAGTGGAATCGTCGGTATAGATGATCATCGTGTTTTCAAGCGAAGAAAACATATCACTAGTGTAGAGAACGAACAACAGCGGGCCAAGCACACTGCCGTGAGGGACGCCAGACACCACCGCAACTGAGGCGCTCTAAACGCCGTCAACAGACACACTCTGCGTTCGCTCAGACACAAAAATCGCGAATGATTGACAGAACCCTATCGCCCACACCAAAAGACTCCAGCTTGTATTATAGACCCCTGTGGTTAACCCTGTGAAACGCCGCACTAAAGTCCAACTGGACAAGGTGGGCTTCCGACCTATAATCCAGCGTAGACTATAAATGGTGTGACACCGACAACAGAGCGTCGCAACAACCCAAGCCAATTCTTTACGCAAACTGACCAGCTGGCAGTAACCCCGTAACCTCAGCGAAACGACCTAGCTTACCAGCGATCAACTTCTCGAACACCTTCGACAAAATGGGCGTCAGTGTGAAGGGTCGATAGTTGGCAACATAGGGCGACACCGGACCCTTAGGAATAGGAGTAATATTTCCAGTACGCCAACAACGAGGAAAATTTCCTAACCGCATCAGGCGTCGGAAGATCACCGCAAGCTTGGAGGCCAGAATGTCAGCCAGCTGCTTATAAAACAAAAGAAAGATGCCCACCGGATCCACACCTCCATACAAATCAAGGCCCTCAAGCAGCACCTTGATTGTACCAGATCTGAACGCCAAAGAGATCAAACGAGGTTCAGGGTGGCATCCATGAGGCAATGCGATAACATCTCTGCTCTGCTTCCCGTCGGAGTGAGCCGGCAAAAGCTCCGCCCTTGCCAAGGGATCAGTATTGATGCCCCCACCTGGAACAACAAGGGACGGCAACAAAGGTTCAGCACCGAACACTGAACCCTTCAGCTCACTCCACCAACGATGTGGATGGTCAATACTCAGGTGAGACTCCCTGGAACGCTGCCTCAGACGACGCTGTGCCTCCTCATGCACACGCTTAGCCTCGCTCCTGCGATCAACATATGTCTGCCACAACGTGCTGTCATCGCTCGTTCGATGCCCCGTGAGGCACACGATCTCTTTGCAGATCTTAGTGTGCTGACTCGGCAGTTGTGTGTGCATGCACGGCGCCGTGGCGGAACTACCTTCCTCAGAGATGAGGGGAGTGGGGGGTCTCGGGTCATTTGTTCCTTCCGTCAAATTGGCGCCATAGTTCGTGACCCGAGGGCGACTGCAACTACACTTGCTCATCTGGGGCCAGTGGGCCTATCCCCGCAGCACAAACCAGTGCATGTGGGTTTCCCAGGTGAATGTGTGGTCTAAGTTGACTTTACCTTTACCTCTGCCTCCTCCATAGAGAAACTACAGCTTATTCAAAACTCGGCTATGGGATGGCCATCGGTGCACTCCAGGAGACCCATACACTTCCTATTAAGGCATCCCTTAAGTAGCTGAGCAGACAGCCCCGTCTTCAGGCCTTCGTCAGCCGTCCCCGGTCATCGGCGATGTCAGTCAGCGTCGCATCAAACACCCTCAGTCATCTACATTCCTGCCATATTTGTCACATTTGTTTGGTGTTGGCGTCATCCGGGCCGCTTTTCTGTCGACTGCTAAGGCTTTGGCTCACAATAAAGTGGTGGTCTCTATCATTGCTACACTGAAGGACAGCAATGTTCTTGGCCTCCTCTCCCTTCCATTTCTATAACCGAAGTGGCACTGCACTGCGCTTTCGCATCTACGGTCGGGCCCTGTGTGGCCCTTCGCATCCTACAAGCATAGAATCGAGCTTGTGGCCTCTTCGCATTGCCCGTTCTGACGGGTAGAAAAGCAAACCGTGTCTCATCTGCTTGCCTGAAACTCGCTTCCTACGGTCCTCACTCCTTTGCATCTCTAGATGATGTTCTTGGCGTCTCTATCTCTCTTCTCACCTTCCTTCGACTATCTCCCTCCACTTCCTTGCCTCCTCCAGAACCTCGGCCAGAAGAGAACCGCTGTTAAGGGTTGTCACAACATAAACCAGAGATACCTATGGGATGTTTGGGAAAATGCATAATCTTGATGAAAAACCTATACAATGGCAGCCCTGGGTGCCAAAGGACAGATAGATACATACGCTAGAAACTGCAACCCAGCGGTTACTCTCCTGGTTGTAATTTCATGCTACTCAGCTCTATATTAATCAAGGTTTACTAGTATTGTATGTACTTTTCTAACACTGATAAAATTAAACCATTTTTCTTGCTGAATACAAATATAAATCTCTGATTATTTTGCGTGCTTGCATGTTTGTTCGTCACCGTCCGCACAATTTCGCTATAAGATGAGACGGAGTTCGACCGTTGAATATTTATTAAAAGTATATGAATGGGAGATGTACCTAAGCTCGGTGGCCTTCCGCAGTGCTTTCTGAGGCAGCTTCCTGATGAACTCAGTTCTCGTAGTCACTTTAGGTATAAGAAACCTTGTTGAGGGGCCCGCACTATCACATCAGCCACTTATTCAAGCATAGGGAAGTTGACAAAATAACGTCCAGGAATCAGGAGTAGACGAATACCTACTTTAGGAGTGCCGTAACTTGGACACCGATTTCTATAGACGTCGACTGCACTAAAGAATTGAAATTCTAAAAGTTTAGTCACGTGACCAGTAACAGTAGCTAAAATCATTAATAAAGCTATAACATATCTAAACCATATACTTATGATATATGAAACGCTTTTACTAAACATTGCCTAAAACTGCTCTCCTTGGAAGCTTAATAAAAAACATCCCAGATTATCCCTGAGTTTTTCTCTCAGGCTCCGACTATCACTCAGATCGCAACAAGCGTCGACTTATTTTCCCCCAAACGCTGTCACTTTTTACCCTAAGCTCTGGCGGCTGCAATCAGGGGATTCCTGTCAGCAGTGACAGCTGGGGATATCCGCAGGAAGTGCCAGCAAAAATCCTTCGGTTCCAGTCAACCAGCTTGCCCGCTGCCACCTGTCAGCCAACTGTCAGCTTTATAGCTTTCGTAAGAAACTCTATTACGATAAGGCAGCAAGTCAGGGTAATTTGTGAACCTGGGGTAATATGTAAATGTGGAGATGTAACTTAGAGGAATGACTGCACTGTGGTGTCTGTAAGTGTGGTGGTGGATGTAGATATAGGAGTGTGACTGTGTGTGGAGCAGAGAAATATACGTATTGTTATAGGTGTGTGAGATAGTAATAAATGATTCGGGTGTGTGCAGACTTCAGGTGTAACGGAGAAACGCGTGTCCTGGTGTATAGAATTGAGATGAAAGTAAAAGTTAATTAATGAACTAAGAGTAACTTAATGAAAAATATGGAAAAATTTAGGAACAAAAGAAAACTGAAAAAGTCATTGGAACTGTACAACCAGATAAAACAATAAAACTAAAAACTAGAAAAACTGAAAAAAGTTACAAATAGACGAAAGTATCCAATATACTGAAATAGCATCAGACGAAACTACAGAAAATGTATAAGACTCAGAAGCAAAACTATGAGTAAGACTACCGAGTAAGGCTTAAGAGCATGACTCATGATCAAGACTCACGAGCAAAACTTAAGAGCAAGACTAAAGAGTAAGACTCAAGATCAAGACTCAAGAACAAGACTCAAGCGTAAAACCTAAGAGCACAATTCAAGAACAAGACTCAACAAGAATCATGAACAAGACTCAAGAACAAGACTCAAGAAGAAGACTCAAGAACAAGACTCAAGAACAAGACTCATGAACAAGACTCAAGAACAAGACTGAAGAGCAAGATTGAAGAGTAAGACTCATGAGCAAGACTCAAGAACAAGACTCAAAAGCAAGACTAAAGAACAAGACTCAAGAGCGAGACTCAAGAACAAGAGCAAGACTCAAGAGCAAGACTCAAGAACAAGACTCATGAACAACAAGACTGAAGAGCAAGATTGAAGAGCAAGACTCAAGAGGAAGACTAAAGAACATGACTCAAAAGCAAGACTAAAGAACAAGACTCAAGAACAAGACTCAAAAGCAAGACTAAAGAACAAGACTCAAGAGCAAGACTCAAAAGCAAGATTGAAGAACAAGACTCAAGAGCGAGACTCAAGAACAAGACTCAAAAGCAAGACTCAAGAACAACACTCATGAACAAGACTCAAAAGCAAGACTAAAGAACAAGACTCAAGAACAAGACTAGAAAGCAAGACTAAAGAACAAGACTCAAGAACAAGACTCAAAAGCAAGACTAAAGAACAAGACTCAAGAACAAGACTCAAAAGCAAGACTAAAGAACAAGACTCAAGAGCAAGACTAAAGAACAAGACTCAAAAGCAAGACTAAAGAACTAGACTCAAGAACAAGACTCAAAAACAAGACTAAAGAACAAGACTCAAGAACAAGACTCAAAAGCAAGACTAAAAAACAAGACTTAAGAGCGAAACTCAAGAGTAAGACTCAAGAAAAAGACTCAAGAACGAGACTCAAAAGCAAGACTAAAGAACTAGACTCAAGAACAAGACTCAAAAACAAGACTAAAGAACAAGACTCAAGAACAAGACTCAAAAGCAAGACTAAAGAACAAGACTTAAGAGCGAGACTCAAGAGTAAGACTCAAGAAAAAGACTCAAGAACGAGACTCAAAAGCAAGACTAAAGGACTAGACTCAAGAACAAGACTCAAAAACAAGAAAAGAACAAGACTCAAGAGCAAGACTCAAGAGCAAGACTCTAGAGTAAGACTCAAGAAAAAGACTCAAGAACAATACTCAAAAACAAGACTAAAGAACAAGACTCAGTAGCGAGACTCAAGAGTAAGACTCAAGAACAAGACTCAAGATCAAGACTCAAGAGCAAGCCCGGAGAGCAGCACTGAAGAGGAGCAACAAGCTCCCACACTCCCCTGATGATATTGACTTGCGCTCACAGTCTGAACTGAAGTATGATCCTTAATGTGATTGTGTGGACACAACCAATGCTATAGTAACGGTGTCGCTTCATACAGTTACCAAAAAATCCGTTCCCTGTAGACGGTTGCTCCAAATACCATTACCAAATGATAACTGAGAGGCGGAGACCAGTAACAGGCCAGCAAACGAAATCCCAACTTTGGTCAACTTGGCTGTCTGAGTTGCCTTCTATGTATATTATAACTAGTGGACCCGTGCGTGATAAAATTCACCCAATAATCGATATGTTTGCCTCATTCCTATAGGACGGTGAGGAACTTCTCGTCTCTTACTTACTTCTGTATTTTCTTCATTGATCCTTTGTCGTGTTATCATCCTTAGGTCTTCTAATGTACTGTATATTGACAGCAGATGTGAAATCTTGAGTAAAACACTCCTATAAACTTTACAACATTTCAGCTTATAAACAATGTGAGCACTCCTTAGCAATGATACCGTTGATACTTTCTTTCCAACTTAAATATCTGCTTCGTTTGAAGTGCTGAAATTTTGGCCGATGAAGAAAAAACTGCGCCGTTAAAACTCAGGTAGCTATCTGCTTCACTGATGGGCTGAAATTTTAGCTTATAGAGAGAAAACTGCTTCGTCAGAGAAAAACAGTTTGCAAGAAGAAATAATTGTTTACTGCCTATGAAAAATCATCGCTTCGTGAGCGCTCCTTTGATCATCTGCCGAATTTATACGTCGTGAGAGAAAAAAAAGTTATTGAATCGGACTCCAGAAGCTGCATAATATTTATTTCCGATTTCAAGAAGTGTTTGAAGAAAGAAGTGCATTCATATAAAGCGTTTCACCATCTTCCACCACCACCATACTTCGCCATCACCTGGTCATCGATCTCTATGAAAACGTAACTCAGTTACAAAATCTACAACCTGGCCTATTTTTCGCCTGTTTGCTTAAGAGCGGACACGAAACTTATACACGAAGCGTTTTATTATATGAGGACTGTGTTTGTCCGACCGTTAGTTACTCAGTACGACCGTGAGGCTTTTATCAGTACCATATACATAGATAGGGGAAATTACGACGTCTTTGAAGTATCCTTGATACTAACTGGGAAGGTACCGCTAACAGAAGGAGTCAAGTTCAAGTTCAAGCTGCTACTGCTCGCAGGGTTTTGGTCGAAGATTCACTGCCTGACTCAGAATATTCTCACCCTTGGTATGCAAGATACGAGTCCGAGGGTATCATGATTGAGAAACCACGCATTTTCTGCAGAATTTCCACAGATCCCTTCAGTATTAGATAGGGCAGAATCAGAGCTGAGACTATCGAATGAAATTCGGTATTTCGGTAGTACCGGCGGTAGTTTTATCTACTGAAATACCGAATCTTTTCTGAATCTTCTACCAATACAGAATGGATATACCGAATAACTTTCTTCGACACTTTTGAAGAAGCTTCTTAGACATATATGACCGACCATATTTCCCAGCAGACATTAGGAAAATCCCATTGATTTTCGTTCAATTCAAATTTTTCAGGCTGTATTGCACTTCATTGAAGAGAAGAGATGCTGCGCTGTGAGCATTGGGAGTAGTGTGTCATAATGTTTCGCTCACTCAAGTGTCACGTCCTTCCGAGCTTAGTGCAGCGTGAACTGCCAGTGAATGATCATACACTCCGCATATTTTTGTTAATTTCTTTGCTAATCGAGTATATAAAGTGCCACAAAACGTTTCAGCATTACTTTGAAGAAATCTTATGAAAAAATTTGTTTTCTAACGTGATACGAGTAAATTTTCTAGTGTCCTTCGTGTAATATAGTGGGCTGTTTCGTCAAAACATTCATGTAAACAATGGATCCACCAAGATTCTCTACTACCTCGCCTAAATACCGCATTACAGGAATTGTTGCTAAAGGTGCTAGGTGCCGATGATGATGCTGAAGATGCTTCTATTACAATTGAACTAGGTGAGTCTATTATGAAGTTTATTTATCTTGATCTATAATTTTTTATATAAATAAGCATGAGCATTGCATTAGCACTTTTTCTGAGGAGTTCTGGAACATTCTTGTAGATTTATTCTGTTGAAACTAATGTTACCTCTTCTTGTAGAATAATTTTGCTCTTAAAGCCTCAATATTGTGTTTACCATTGTTTACAGATTTCAAATATTTTAAAGTTCATTTATGAATAATCATTACACATAAATAACTATAAGCGATGCATCAGAGCGTCTCTGATGAGTTCTGGAACATTATTGCAGACTAGTGGCCAGTGCCGTCATTATAAATGACGGCAAGAAAGTAACACTTCACCAAAACCCCCGCCGTCTTTTGGGCTTCCTCATTTTTCCCCTACCTAATACTGAAGAAAAAGATTCCAAGGTACCCGACTTTTTTTTCGCCTTTTGAAATCTGAATTTTTTCTCCTATCTTATTAGTTCTATTTTTCCCCTATCTAATACTGAAGAAAAAGATTGCAAGGTACATACCCAACTTTTTTTTCGCCGAAGAAAAAGATTGCAAGGTACCCCACTTTTTTTACATTTTGAAATCTGAATTTTCTCCTATCTTATTCCCATATAGCGTGACAGGAAAGATATAAATATATAAATAAATAAAAACACGACGTGAATTAGTATATAGTACTGATTGCATCACCTTAATACATATACAGTTACGAGCATAATTAGGAGACAGAAATAAAAAAATTCATATCTCAAAAACTTTATAAGGTTCAACGCTGAAATTTTACCACGAAAGAGGTATTGGGATACCTAATAATATGCTAAGAATTTATTACGATCCGAAGGATAAGAAAAAAGTTATGTATATTTAACTTATAATTATGAATTTAGTGTGACCAGAATTAAGGGACACTTGACAAAAAACTCAACAAAACAACAAATTTAACAAAAACCTTCTTCCTTAATCAATATTTTGTGAACGATCCTTTATGTTTGATGACTTCAACACATCTTCGAGGGCAAGATTCAATTAAAT
>LQNS02001154.1:6790631-6801866 GCA_001587735.2 Parhyale hawaiensis
ACAGAATTAGTCCCGGTGATACAGAGCGCGGTATCCATTACACAGAATTAGTCCCGCTGATACAGAGCGCGGTATCCATTACACAGAATTAGTCCCGGTGATACAGAGCTCGGTATCCATTACACAGAATTAGTCCCGGTGATACAGAGCTCGGTATCCATTACACAGAATTAGTCCCGCTGATACAGGGCGCGGTATCCAATATACAGAATTAGTCCCGCTGATACAGAGCGCGGTATGCATTATACAGAATTAGTCCCGCTGATACAGAGCGCGGTATCCATTACACAGAATTAGTCCCGGTGATACAGAGCGCGGTATCCATGATACCCAATTTAACTTGCGCTCTCTACTGCCCTTCTCGTTGTCATGGTTACAGCCCGGCAACCTGAGGGCCTGTGGTGGTGATGGCGCAAACCCATGCTGATGGTGGTGGTGGTGATGGCGGCGGTGGTGACATGATGATAACAGGACATGTTGATTGTGATGGTAGTGGTGACGGCGGTCATAGCAGAAGTTGTTGATAGTGATGATTGTGATGGAAACGGCAACTGGAGTTGGTGATTGTGATGGTGATTGTTTTGTTGTGTGTATGGTGAGAGCACAAGCTGATGATTGAGATGATGGTGGTGGAGCTTGGTGATAGCGAGAGTTCGTGATTTTGATAATGGGTAATAATGTGCAAATTAAATAAAAACCCGTCCATAACCTTTTCATTTATTTTGCTAACAAGCATGAAATAAAACACAGAGACAAACAGACGAACGAAAAAATCGTCACCAGTGATTGGTGATTTGTTCTTCGTGATATAGATACCTAACAACTTACGTAAATTTCATAAAAACCCGTCCATAATTTTTTCAATAATGCTACCAACAAAAAGATGCAAACAAACAAAAGGACACCTTTACACCTTTATTGTTATCTCTCAAATAAATGTTAACAAATTAAAAAACTAACTACACAGTATATACACATTTGACAGAGAACAAGCCCGTTAAAAGTAATAATAACTTATTGGGCAAACGGCATTTTCTAAACATCTTTGCTGAAACAATGCTCTTCAAACCTACGTTTAAAAGCATCTTCAGACATGGGTAAGACGAGTGAATCAGGCAAATGATTGTACCCATGCACAGCTTTTAAAACTGTGAAACGCTTTTCAACTTCTAATCTAACGCTTGGCAAGTTCAATCTATTGTTTCTTGTGTCATAACGATCATTGGGAACCAACGGCAATATATGCCTTCCATATACGTCTGATTCGATGTCAAAAGCTTTTCTAATGAATTTCAGTAAAAAGTAGTTATAAATATCATGAAATTTCAGTAGCTTTAGCCGTTGGTACATCATATTTGTTGGCATAATAGGTATGTAATTTTCATCTCTCTTTACATTCAGAATTATTCTCAAAGTTTCGTTCATTATGGTGCTTATTTTCCGGGTCAAGCTTGAGGCTGCACCACCCCATATCACAATTGCGTAACTGATGTGGGAATACACCAACGAATAGTATAGTGATAGCACCAAAAGTTAATCATCTGTTTCTCCTAACAGACCTAACTGTCCCTGTAAATTTCGTAAAAATCCGTCAATAACTTTTTCAGTTGTCTTAGTAACAGACAAAGAGATAAATGGACAAGCTCGACAAAAACATAATCTCCTTTCCCGAGGTAATTATAATGTAGTGATGATGAAGAACAAACTGTAGTTAGATGTAACACAATTGCAGCAGCATTCTGAGAGAACAAATCTCCGCCAAACAACGCAATGCTAAAAGACATAATGAAAGACAGAGAGACAAGCACACAAACAGACGGCAGGATCATCAACGCAGCTTAATTCTTCGTAGCTCAGGATATTGCTGAGGCCGAGTTCACACGTCAGTCGTATCAACGGGTAATCTCATCAACTTCTCCAAATGTGTTACTATGCCCTAGAAATGCAGAAAAATGCACTGTTTATTTTTAGTTTTATTCCACTACAAATTTGAAAAGCTTTCCATAACTTGCCAAGTGACGCTTGAAGAGGAAACTCAGTCGATGGTTAACATTTTAATAACTTTTTGTAGCGTTCACAAAGTTGTGTTTGACAACGACGCTAGAAAACTTTCGAAAGAGTGAATGAGTGAACGCGTTGACAGGAGTTACGGGCGAACTTGCCCTTGAAGTTACTGTAAATTTTATGAAGATTCGTCCGTAACGTTCTGGGTTATCTTGGCAACAGACAGACAAACAAATAAATAAACAAACAGCGGCAAGAACAATACCTCCTCGACGGAGGTAATTAAAACGCGTGCTTAAAACCACTGGTACTGATGTTTGCCGCACCAATTTAAGTACAAGTAACCGTAGTGAACTAGCTGCCACAGTTTTCTCTTTCTCAGCACATGAGAGGCTGCGGCTGTCCCGACTGTGTATCTGCAACTAGTCAAGTGTGGCCCACCAGTTCTGATTCTAAGAAGGCTAAAATTCTACTCCGACTCCCCATCTTCCTCTTTTCAGACTCCTACTCGTGGTATTCTTAGGGAACCGACTCCGACTTTGCATCCGACTCCACAACCCTGGTTGCTACGCCTACAGAAGATCCTCAGCTGTGGCTCACTTCGGTTGTCATGGTAACCGTCTGCAGAGTTCCCGTTAGGTAGCTCACTAAGGTTAATACAGTATGTATTTACTTTTTGATATGTACCTGGTGATGCTAACCTGTTTACATTCACCTGATGATATTAACTTTTTTAGGGTTTCTCCTTTTGAGATACTTGTCAAAATATCTGTTGATATCGACTTGTAATCTATCACATGTTGATATTCTCCTGCTGATATTTGCCTGTAATAAGTTACTTGTTGATATTTAAATGTTGTTATTTACTGTTTATTTACCTGTTTCTATGATTCTGTTCACTGTTAACGGTTGATAGTTACATCTTCAACGTTACCTGTTCACCATTACCTGTTAATATTAATATTTACCTGTTGATCATTGCCTGTCGATATTTATCTGTCATACTTTACTATTGATGTTTTTATTTTCACTAAAGCAGCGACATCTGTTGAAACGTACCTGTTGACTATGACTGTTCTCAGGGGTCTTGTGTTTCTCTCTAATTATTTTTTCTTCTAAGGAATTTTGCTATTCAGGTTCGAGTGTTAAATCATAAGCTGATACTAAGCTGGTGACGGTTGACTGTTGATATTTACGTATTGACCGTTACCTGTTGAAACTTACTAGTTGATTTGTACCTCTTGATTTCTGTTTCCCATTTTTAATTGTATAGCTTGCCCGTCCTTGCCCGTTGATTACACAGGTCAACATTTGAAACTTTGTAAAAATTTCCATGTTGGAACTTGTGCAACTTTGCATAGTTTTGTGAGTTGATTTCATATTTGTTTTTTCTGTCTCTATCTCCATTGTGGGGAAATTCCTCCTCACTTAATTTATCGTATTCTACTGACATTTGTTCCAAATAACGCATATAATTAGAATTTACAAAGAGTACAAAAGTAGGTTTTGCCACCTTTCAAGTTGTAAACAAATGAGGAAAGTATTCACGTTTTGTAATATTATGGAGCCACTTCACAATCATGAACTTATTAATAATTATTAAATAACAACTGAACATATAAACAAACATGTACACAATATCAGGATTGCATGAACCACCTTTTCCGAGAGAGACGCTTGTGAACAGTGCCGACACAGACTTGCTTGAGTGAACAACAGAAGTCAGCCATAGAAAAGTACTGGGTGAACTCTTTCCCACGATGTCTGAACCACGCATAGGGTGTAACCTACTCCAGATGATTTTTCTCAGGTAAGCGAGATGCCAATATCATTGCTGCCTCTCGTGGCAAATCCAAATCACGAACAAGGCCACTAAGTTCATTTTGAGCAAGTCTGGAAACATCATGATCGATTTCATCTGACACCAACTCAGGATCAATGTTACGAACGTCTTCATGAGAATGTGAATCAGATGAAGGCATAAAATGACGTGCCTTCTTGGGAGGATTTGAAATCGGGGTATCTACCCCATGAGGTTCAGGTCTTGTAGCTGAAGGCAAGTTTGGAAGGTCAAAATTAGCGAGATTCCGTGGCTTGAAATATTTAAGGTCTCTCAAAAATCCTTCCCATGTTCTGTATGTTCTCTTCAAATCATTCATATACCAAATGACAAATATGAAAGCTGCCCGTTTTCTCCCAATTGTCCAAACCAGTATAGCAAAAATTGCAAATGAAATGAGGTGGTCACGTCTTACCACGATGACCAAAGGGATATCCAAACTATGCACAATACCTTGCCTTCACTATTGTGGACCTATTTTTTTTTTTCTTTTCTGAGTCATTTACGTCCCACATACTTAGAACATGTTCTTTGCAGCATACTTGCACTGTCGAGGTATCCTGATCTTTTGTCAGACCTCACACATCATAAAAATAGGGTACCTATGAACATCCTAAAGTACTATAGGCTCATCTAATGTCTCTGTAACGGACGGTGGTATGAGAGAAACGTGCATGCAATATGTGTACCTGTCGACAACTTATTCGCAAATCCAAGATAGAGACACAAAAGTTATTACTACATTTTAAATCTATGCGAAACGCTGCTACTGATAGTATTCATAACAAAGCAGAAATTTTTTTTAGTACCAGTGTTTTCAGCCGTCGCCAGTTATCTTCTGACTGGAACCTCCTCAAAGTTAAATGACAACAACTAGTTACTAACAGTTGCCTATTAACATTTGCCTTTTGACATTTCCTTGTTGACAGTTGCATTTTTACAGTTCACCATTGACAGTTATCTGCTCAAACTTATTTGATGACACTTACATGACAGTTACCTGCTGACGATTAGCTGTTAACGGTTACCTGTTGACAGTTCCATGTTGGCGGTTACCTACTGACGATTGCCTGTCAACGGTTACCTTTTAACGGTTAACTGTTGATGGTTACCTGTTGATGGTTACCTGCTGACACTTACCCGCCGCACTCATCAGGAATAAGCGCTAGCGACAGGCTAGTCACTTCATCACTTTCTCTCTCTTTCTCTCTCCGCGTCCCTCTCTTTAATCCCCATTGCGCAGTATTATGGAAATTCTTGGAATTTCCCCCTTTCCCCCATTCTTTAACTCCCTATAGCCCCCTTATAACTACCCGCCCCCATTCACCCCCACCTAACCCACCACAGTCACCAACGTACCGACGTAACAATAACGCGGCGTTGGAGAGACAGCGCGACGCTGCTGCGGTGTTGCCATGGCAACCACCTGCCCCCCCTCCTCTCGACCCCCTGCTCCTATCATATCCAGAAATCGAGCAGGCTCTTGTACTGCTCTCTGTACTGTTATCATTCCTAACGCCACAGTACTCTTGTACTGCTCTCTGTACTGTTGTCTTTCCTAACGCCACAGTACTCTTGTACTGCTCTCTGTACTGTTATCTTTCCTAGCGCCACAATACTCTTGTACTGCTTTCTGTACTGTTGTCTTTCCTAGCGCCACAGTACTTTTGTACTGCTCTCTGTACTGTTATCATTCCTAACACCACAATACTCTTGTACTGCTCTCTGTACTATTGTCTTTCCTAGTGCCACAGTACTCTTGTACTGCTCTCTGTACTGTTATCTTTCCTAACGCCAAGTAGCGTTAGCATTTTCTACATCCTTATCGGTTTCAATGGTATTTTCTCTCACCGTCAAGTAGTTTTTACTCGCTTTCCGTCTCTTCAACACGTCTCATCGCATTTGTTTCTTTTTGCAAGTCCTGTGAATCTGTCGAAACTACTGGCTCTCCACCGTGTTTTTTTTTAGTTTTTCCCTTTCTTTTTCTATCAAAAACTATTTATTCACCTTCTGCCTTATTTTTTCATTTTACAAACGCTTTTTCTCTGCTGAGCCCCCATTCATTTTTCGTCGTATGTTGTTCCTCTTGCAAACGCTTTTTCTCTAACAGACAATATTCGTTCTGCTCCATATATTCTTCTTCTCACAAATACTCTCTCTCTCTCTACCAATCACTATTGACTTACCACGGACTGTTCTTCCCCTGTCACCTTCCCATGGTCGGCGCAGGCCCCATGTCGTCTATCTCTAATGAGGCTCCTCCAGTACGCTGGGTTGGCTGAGGACAACATGAAATACGCTGGTCGCCGGAAATTCTCTGCCGTCCTGGCAAGAACCTCCTGTCGCATTAGACGTGAAAAGAGATATTATTAGCACTAATGCAATTCTTCGTTGAAATGTTACTAGACACTGATAATTATTTTATCCCTCTCATCGTGCTTAATTCAATACATACTGTATATCGGTATGCGCTACAATATAGGCAAAGCTGTTATAACAACAGGGACATGTGGACTAGATGCAGTCGTAATAGTAGACAATACTACGTATAGCCGTTGGCACTTTTGGGATATTTAGGGATTTTTTTCAGATTTTACTTACAATTTTTCACAGAAAACCCTAACGGAATTACGACTATTGAAGAATATTCTGAAGTGATGAATCGTAATAAACTGATACAAATTTCAGCAGTATTCATTAATGGAAGTGTTTTCATTACAAGTTTAGTGTAAATATAATCAATAGGTACGAAAGAAAAGGATAAAAAAGGACATTCTGGCAAATAGATAAATTAATTAGACGAAGCCAGATGAGAACAATTAGTATGTTTTATTTGTTTGCTTGTTCGTTTCGTACTCATAGGCAAAAGAATAGAAAAATTCGGTTGGTTCATTTTTTCTAAATTTCGCATTCCACTCTTTACCGAACCCTGAAAATCTTGCGAACATATCACTTACAAATGCATAGAATTTTCCTTTAGCTTAAGTTGTAAAAGCAAACTGTTTTCCTAATTCTAATTGAATTTTCTTCATATCTATATATACTGCATTAAATCTGTTAAATGGGCGTCTATCTAACCGGAGACTACTAATGTCACTTTCAGCAACTCCCTACAAATATGTAGGCACTGTACTGGTGAAACTTTACTGACCAAATGCTAATTCTCTTATGTCATGCTCATTATTATGTACTTAGGACATAGCATCCAAATGAAAAATATATGGGTTAATATGTACCACCGCCAAGGAGGTTGTTGTTTCGTCTAGTTTGTGTGTTTGTGTGTTTGATGTTTGTGTGTTTGTCACCAAGAAAACTCAAAAAAGTTATGAAAAGTTATGCGTCCTATTAGAATTTTCAAGGAAGTTGCACCAGTTATTGTTGTTGTATTACTGTCAAAAAGCATAAATTTTAATGGAAAGATCTTGGTGTTGATACAAAGGAACCAATCACACTTTCAGAACCAATTTGAATGTCTCCTTCCCTCCCACTTTCGAACCTACAGCCAAACTGAAGGAGATACAACCGTTTTCTTCGTCCGCCGGAAGTGTGCGAAAGTACGTCATCGTTATCCAGCTTACCTTCAGTAATTTTGAACTTACTTTGATCGGAAGTTTCAGCAGAAACGTGTTCATTGGCAGTGATCGTGAACTTGTGAACGCCCCGCTGTGATCTCCAGTACGCTGCTGTGATCTCCAGCACACTGCTGTGATCTCCAGTACGCTGTTGTGATCTCCAGTACGCCGCTGTGATCTCCAGCACGCCGCTGTGATCTCCAGCACGCCGCTGTGATCTCCAGTACGCCGCTGTGATCTCCAGTACGCTGCTGTGATTTCCAGTAGGCCGCTGTGATCTCCAGCACGCCGTTGTGATCTCCAGTACGCCGCTGTGATCTCCAGCACGCCGCTGTGATCTCCAGTACGTCGCTGTGATCTCCAGTACGTCGCTGTGATCTCCAGCACGCCGCTGTGACCTCCAATACGTCTCTGCGATCTCCAGTACGTCGCTGTGATCTCCAGTACGTCGCTGTGATCTCCAATACGTCGCTATGATCTCCAGTACGTCGCTGTGACCTCCAGTACGTCGCTGTGATCTCCAATACATCGCTGTAATCTCCGGTACGTCGCTGTGATCTCCAGTACGTCGCTCTGATCTCCAGTACGTCGCTGTGATCTCCAGTACGTCGCTGTGATCTCCAGTACGTCGCTCTGATCTCCAGTACGTCGCTGTGATCTCCAGTACGTCGCTGTAATCTCCAGTACGTCGCTGTGATCTCCAGTACGATGCTGTGATCTCCAGTACGTCGCTCTGATCTCCAGTACGTCGCTCTGATCTCCAGTACGTCGCTGTGATCTCCAGTACGTCGCTGTGATCTCCAGTACGTCGCTGTAATCTCCAGTACGTCGCTGTGATCTCCAGTACGTCGCTCTGATCTCCAGTACGTCGCTGTGATCTCCAGTACGTCGCTGTAATCTCCAGTACGATGCTGTGATCTCCAGTACGTTGCTGCGATCTCCAGTACGCCGCTGTAACCTCCAGTATGCCGCTATGATCTTTATTATGCCGTCTGCGTTTTGCGTACCGCACCAGTGTCTCAGTGGGTGATTGTTCATCATGTAACAAGAAACTGTGGCATCGTACAGGTCTCCAATGAATCTAATGCTTACTTCGCGGGATGTCAATCGCATGCCTTGTAGTTCTTGAGTCAACTTTCTAAGTTTTAGACTCGGCCTTCGATGTTTATTCCCGAGAGGCAGTTGCAGCCATTATGCGGCCCCCCAAAATAGGCCGGAGGGCCGAAGAAAACAATTTTTGAATAGCGCTCAGCGGCCTGTGCAGCTTATACGCACGCATGCATTGCATGCGATGCTGCACTTAAGGGCTCAACGGTGCCCCTCGGGGCCTCAATGCTGCTTCTTACTGCGCCTTGGGCCTTGTGCATAATGGGGCCCAGCTATTCTGCTGGCCCGAGTTGTGGTGCAGTTTGTAAACAATGGCAAACCCCCCTTCCTTCTCCCCTCCTCATGGGGGGGGTGTTAGTATGAAAGGGAGGGGACTGGAGGACTTGGGCTTTCTAATTTTCTGTCTCGTATTCCTATTTGAAAATTACAGACAAAAATTCGACGGTGTAAGTATGCAGTGAACGATATAGGATAAAATCAGACATTTGTCGGTTGGGATGTCATGAAGGACTTAGTTTAGCCATCACTTCATCAATTCGGATGTCCATGTTTCCACGGCTCTTTAGGAATGGGCCTGTTTGTCCGTCTACTGCCAGCCATCTGATTTAATCTACACATTGAAGCTCTTTACAAGTCTTCTTGTCTGAGTCTTTTTAGTAAAAAAAATAGCCTATTTGAATCTGTCTCTTTTTCGTCATTCTGTCAGTGTATTCAAGCCACTAGGCTATCCATATGTTCATCAAGCCATGAGACTGTCTCATATATATCTCTCCATATATCTTTGTGATTCTTTGTTTTTCTGTCTGTCAATCTGTATGTCTGTCGCTGTGTGTGTTCGACAATATTTCTGTCAATGTGCCATTTTTTTTTTTTTTTGTTTGTTTATTTTTTTCCGTTTGCATGTACTTACGTAAATTCGATAGTCGGATTGTGTGTGAAATGGAGTCCGCTCTAATCTACCATTATGCGATCCCTCTCAACAGAGCCTTGTAGTGAGCTGCTCTTGAAAGCAGTCACAGGGGGCAAGCGAACCGACAAGGTGAATGAAAGTTGGTGCTATATTACTAATTATATTAGAAACATTATACAGTCGTTGGTAAAGGCAAGGTACAGATAAATAATCGTCGTTGTAGAATATTCATGGCCGTGCGGTCATGTACCAAGTCTTCTGGCGGTGTGGAACTGAACGTCTGCGCAGCTTCGGCGCTAAGGACACCATCACGAGGAAGCCAGTGGCGCTGTGTAGAGTGATGGTGGAGAGCTGTAGCGGGGCAAAACCATAAGCTCAAGCGAAGTCAGATGTGAGCAGCCAGAGACGGAAGCGTAGACAGGAGCCGTTGAAGTACACAACAACTTGAGTACTGCAGCAAGTCGGGATCCAGCAGATAGGGAGGCCCCGTAGGGCCCTGGATAGAAGTGTTGCTGACCGGACCTCTTCGGTGCTGTAGTAATGGGGGTGCAGACGTCAAGTTCAGGGCTGGAACCTTCACCTCGAGCTGGTAGTGGAGCTCCGGAACGAACTGGAAGCTCGAGATGGAACTGAACTTGAGCGAAAATGCTGGCCGTTAAGTTCTCTAAGGAGCGTAAGCCGTTTTCTGGAGCGCGCGGTCACTGGCCAATGCCGGCGCTCAATTCGTCGCTAGTTGATCGCACAGCAGAAATTTCGGGCACCGTCTGGGGAACGGGAGATCATAAGCAGCGTCGAGCACTCGATGAGATGTCAGCTGCCGTGATGCTCAACTGTAGTGAACTGATGATAGAAAGTTCACTACAGCCTGCTCTAATCTTCCGTTGAAGCGACCCCTCTCAACAGAACCCGCTCTAATCTTCTGCTGATGAGACCCTCTTAACAGAGCTCTCTCTAAGCTCCACTTGATATGACTCCTCTCAACAGAACCCGCTCTAATCTTCTGTTGAAGCGCCCCTTTCAACAGAGCCCTGACTAAGCTCCACTTGATAGGATCCTTCTCAACAGAACCAGCTCTCATCTTCCGTTGAAGCGAACCCTCTCAACAGAGCCCTGACTAAGCTCCACTTGATATGACCCCTCTCAATAGAACCCGCTCTAATGGAAGCGACCCCTCTCAAGATAGCCTTGACTAAGCTCCACTTGATATGAACGCTCTCAACACAGCTCCCTCCTAGCTCCACTTGATATGACTCCTCTTAACAGAGCTTTCCCTAATCTTCCCTTGATGCAACCCCTCTCAACAGAGCCCTCGATAAGCTCCCGTTGATATGACCCCTCTCAACAGAGCCCTCTCTAATCTTCCCTTGATGTGACCCCTCTCAACAGAGCCCTCTCTAATCCTCCCTTGATGTGACCACTCCCAACAAAGCCCTGCTAATCTTCCCTTGACATGACCCCTCTCAATAGAGCCTTCTCTAATCTTTCCTTGATGTGACCATGTGACCACTCTCAGCAGAGCCCTGTCTAATCTTCCCTTGATGTGACCCCTCTCAACAGAGCCCTCTCTAATCTTCCCTTGATGTGACATCTCTCAACAGGGCCCTGTCTAATCTTCCCTCTATGTGACCCCCTCAATAGAGCCCTCTCTAATCTTCCCTTGATGTGACCCCTCTCAACAGAGCCCCTCTAATTTTCCCTTGATGTGACCCCTCTCAACAGAGCCCTCTCTAATCTTCCCTTGATGTGACCCCTCTCAACAGAGCCCTCTCTAATCTTCCCTTGATGTGACCCCTCTCAACAGA
>LQNS02001154.1:6802984-6816021 GCA_001587735.2 Parhyale hawaiensis
ATTCCATTCCTTGAGATTTCCACTCCAGCCCCACACCATTACGCTACCTCCCCCATGCTTTACAGATGTTTTGACACATTTCGGGTTCAGCCTGTCACCTGTTGCACGTCTAACATACCGTCTGCCATCAGATCCAACCAAATTAAATATACTTTCGTCCCTGAAATGCACTCTTTCCCAATCTTTATCTCTCCAAACGATGTGCCTTTCCGCATATTCAAGTCTTGCTTTCTTATTCTTCTTACTGATAACTGGTTTAGTGGCAGGACTGCGTTCCTTTAACCCACATGCATTGAGGCGACGGGAAACTGTATAGCGAGGCACTTCTATGTTGTTATTGGCTTTCAGCTTTCTGGAAATTCCCGCTGCAGTTTCGAAAAGATGTTTTGGGCATAGCATTTCATAATCCTATCAACTCGTACGGTGGTTTTTGGAGGGCAGCCTGCAGATACCGATGATTCCAGCTGTTTCTTTTCATCATAGAGCTTCAAAAAAGCACGAGAAACAACGCTCTTCGATCGGTTTACCTCTCTTGATATGACCGAAAGAGTCATTTCTGAGGACCTGAGCTTAACAATTTCTTCCCGCAGCTCAGGAGTAACTTTCACGTGAGGTGCCAGATTTCTAGAATGGTGTAATCGTAAGAGTGGCAGTTCTAGAAGTCATGTACACGAAATTGAATGGCGTCAGATGACCGGAACAAATGTGAGAATGTTTTAAAGACGATCGTTCTCTTATTTTGCACTGTTCAATTTTTGTTATTGCTTGTTAGATTGCTCTAATGTATTAAATATAGTTATGTTTGTCCTGATACTTTGTAGAAATATGTTAAATACATTCCTTAAGGTCCCATCAAAAGATTCATTAACCTACTCTACACGGTTAAACTTTATTTTCAAATAATGAAAATCGTTCTCTTATTTTGCCCGCTACAGTAAACCCCGCTATCTCAAAAGCTAAGCTTAAATCAAAAAAGTTATACGAACAAAACATGTTTTTTTTTAAATACACAGTCTGAGCAAGTTCAGAACAACCAGTCCACAATTGATCATTTTGGGCTCCCCAAGCCCCTCCCCCATCCCTCCAATAATGTACCAGTTTCGAAAGTTATACATAATTTTTTTAATGTCCTCATCATATGGAATATGAAAATACATGGGAGAGTTGTGAAAGAGAAATGTACACAGACCCCCCCCCCCCCATCCGAGTCTGGACTAAAGTTAATTCTATTCTCAAAATGTCTTTTGTTTTTACAATATTTTGCAGTACTTTTCCATTCTGACGCTTGATTCTAAATAAATTAAGATTTTCAGTGTGTATGCAGCTTTTCATTCCATCTGATGGCCTTGATAATGAATCGTAATTTGCAAATAAAACTACATTCCCAAAGTGAAAAATTTTACATTCTGATTTCTCAGCTGTCGCCAGTCGATATAATATATTTTACTATGCGTAAAAATTCCCATTCCGTATCATGGTTTCCAATAAGAATGAAGGTGTGCATTTCTCACTGCCTTGTTTTTTACCAGTAAAGAAAAGCAGTTTTGAAGAATTTTTCTTACCTACGATAGATATCCTGCAGAAAACTCCAGATGACTAAATAAGTTTTTCCAGTTAATTGCATTCACTAATTCTGATTCCAGATGATAAACGACTATTTCATTTCAGTTAGTATTTTCCAAGCGAATGAAAAATAGTTCTTAAGTAAAACTTTTCACTTGAATCTACCTTGTCCGAGACTTTAGATGGTATAAAAACTTTATGTTTTATGAAATTGGTTTCACTATCAGTTCAAAATTCTCGATTTCAAAGTTGGCTAACCATACCTACTCTCCAGTTAACGATACTCATTCCAGTAAACAACTCTCATTCCGGTTACTGATTCACATCCCGCCTAAAATTCCCTCTCCGGTAAAAAATCCCATTCTCAGTAACATCCCATTCTAGTGAACGACTCCACGTCTAGTAAAAATAAGCATTGTAATGGACGATCGCCATTCCAGCCAATACCCATTCCGGCTCATAATTCCTATTTTAACTAATGGACCGCATTCCAAAGAAACATTCTGCAATAATATACTTTTATAACGAAAGCGTAATTCCATTCTCATAAACTATTTCCATTAACGTGAAAATTCCATTGAACGACATTTTAGTTCTATAACTTGAATTGTGCTCCTAATGCAATTTACAGTATTCATTCCAGACCTCAATTCCCATTCATACGTAGGAAACTAATTCCAGAGAATGATTTTCATAAGGAATTTCTTTTTTACTGACAGTGCGACTCTCATTCCAGTATAAAAAACCGATTCCAAAAGGCAATTCCTGTTCAAGATGTGGTTCATATCCCAGATACGATTCCCATTCCCAGATGCAATTCCCACCCGAATCGAGTATTCCCATTCCAAGTGCACCTCGCTAACTCGGCGGAACGATTCCAACTTTGCAGGGCGAGAGAGCTGACAAGTCAGAACCGTCTAATTAGTGAGAATTCGCAGGATAGTTTGCGTTATTCTCTTGGAGGTCAGAATACTTGGCAGGAGATTTGCGTTATTCTGTTGCAGGTCAGAATACCTGGCAAGAGAATTGCGTCATTCTCTTGGAGGTCAGAATACTTAGCAGGAGTATCGCGTTATTCTCTTGGAGGTCAGAATACTTAGCAGGAGAATTGCGTTATTCTGTTGCAGGTCAGAATACTTGGCAGGAGAATTGCGTTATGCTGTTGGTGGTCAAGATACTTGGCAGGATAGTGAAAAAAGCGAAGATTACACTTGAAGTCTTCAAATATAAGTTTGCCTTATTCTATTGTAGATATAGGGTAAGCCGTGGTAGATAAGTATTCTGATACAAGTAGGAGGTAGTCTGTAGTAGAAGTGAAGTAATGCGTTGTCTATAGTATAACAAGAATTGGTTGAACTGAATTCTACAGAAGCTATAGGGAATTCTGTCATAGATAATAATTATACAATATAGGCGAATTGTGTTGAAAAATCAAGAATATCAAAGCATTTTATTGCATGCATATATAAATTATTCTGCTGTAGAATAAAGCATTTCATTGTCAATCTTACCTAATGTGGTGCAGGTGAGAAGTATTCAAAATGTTTTAACACAGCAATACTTTCATTTCATTATAGACAATGAGTAGTCTGGTTTAAGTATTGTCTAATCTGGTCTATATTTGATGTAGTTGTAGATTATACTGAATTCATTAACAAATATTCTTATGTACGAGTAGCAGATTCAAATGCTTTGGATACAGGCATAAAGTATCCGATCTACGTGTATGTATACATTATCCAGTACACATACAATGTCCTATCCTTGATACGACGTATTTTGATGAGTGACACGTTTTGCGCTCAAGGTCAAGTATTCTCACCTGTTCTATTTTAATAGTAGGATTCAGGCATGATGTATTCTGCTTTGCTTTTAACTTTGGTACCATAGCCATTATCTAGCAGTTAAATGCTTCCATAAAATACTTTGGAATAGTAAATATTGATTCTGTCAGTGAATGCAACACCAATTGGAAAATTTTACGCGAAATCCGCTATTATCCAATGTTCTCTCTTACCCACATCGGCTTTTTGCCTACGATTTTCTTGGAGAGCCTATATTTTAAGAAAGTGTATTACATACACGTACGGTATTAAATACTTTAGAATACTTGACTGCTAAGGCAATGAAGTTGTTTGACGGCAGCCACTCATTATCTTGAATGAATATTATAAACACTTTAAAGACGATTTATTAAACTGATTGAAATGAACACTTTATTACCTAAAATAGGGGAGATCAATATTTTCAAAACAAACTGTTAATAGCTTAAAGATTCTACAATAATCTAGTTCTTCCGCGTTTCAAAGGTACTACGTCTTCAGAAGTTATCAACAATAATGGTTCACATGTTCTACATTTAAACTTTCAAAGATAATTTTTATTTGAGGTTACGAGCACACCTGCTGAATCAATGACGATTCTTTGATGCAGCCAGAGTACTGAAAGTAGTGCTTTATTGCTGTTTTTTTTTAATTCACCCTGAGTTTGGGATATCATACTAACTGTGTCAAAGACAATTTTCAAGTGTTTCAAATGTATTACATAAACACTATAACCGATAATTTTCCATTAATTAAGAGGTACCACATTTAACTTTTTAACTCTAATTTTGCCACGTTTCAAAATGCTATTATTATTCCATTTCAAAGCTAGTTTCGCCACATTCTATTAGTAGAACATTTACACTTTCAAAGTTAATATTTCCGTGTTTCAAAATACTACATTTATATATTTAAAGTTAATTTCCTCACATTTGGATTAAACATTATTTTTTTTTTCAAATCTAATTTTCCCTACCTCAAAATGATACATTTCTAATTATCTCCGCCAAGGAGGTTATGTTCTGTCGGGTTTGTCTCTCTGTCTGTCCGTCTGTCATCAAGATTACTCAAAAACTTATGGACCGATTTTGATAAAATTTTCAGGGATTGTTAGGTATGTTAGGAGAAACAGATGATTAACTTTTGGAAAAGATCCGTCCATCCGTTTGTTTGTCTCTCTGCCTTTTTTTTTTTTTTTGTTAATGCTATGACTGAAAAAGTTATGAACAGATTTTTATGAAATTTACATGAGTTGTTGGGTATATTATGAAGAGTAAATAATTCAATTTTTGTAACGATCCGTTCGTTCGTCACTGTTTTTAATTTTTAGCTTGTTAGCACAATAACTCAAAAAATAACGAATTGATCTTTAGGATATTTATAGGAGTTGTTAGTAATGTTGAGAGGCATAAATGATCACATTTTGGTGCAGATTGGTTTATTCGTTTCTATGTTTGACTTATATTTGTCATAATGCTTGTGTTAGCCGTATAACTCAGAAAGTTATGAACGGATCTTCAAAAAATACTGAAGCTGTTAAGACTATTAAAGGGCACAAATTATTAGATTTTGGTGCTGATACAAAGAAAATCCTAGTTTCAGAACCGATTTTCATTTTTCGTAACCGTTGCCTTGCTTGGCGGAGGTATGCGCTCTCGGAGTGCTCTAGTTTCTAACTAATTTTGCCACATTTCAACAGAACATTTAAACTTTGGAAGTTCATCTTCTGATGTTTCAAAATACAACAATCTTGTTTTCATATCTAAATTTCCCACATTTCCAAGTGACCAATATTAGTTGTAGCAATACTGATGAATTGAAATAACAAACAGAAGTATTATAATTCTAAAAAAATATCACATTTGTATTCTTTTAATTTTCATTTCCCCACATCAAAAAACAAACATACATCTATAATTTGAAAGCTACCTTTGCCATATTTTTCAATACCACAACTTGCACATTTTCAGGGACAATTTGTCATATTTTCTCCAATTTTTAAGGTTACCACACGAATGTTTCAAAACTCGCCCCTGTGTAGACACTTTCAAGGCACCCCACCACACCCCTACATTCATTCGGATGATAACTCTACCATCAGAACGCCCTCACTCCACGCATCATCCAATTATGCTTCTCAATCTCCAGGATCCAGCATTCCAGAATTCACGGGCCTCTAAATTCCCCGAGAGAATAATATTCTAGCGAAAGAAAACAGGACAAAAGATGGGATTTTTCCGACTCAATGAAGAGATTGTAGGGAATGGTAACTGCGTTAGCTAGGGAAAATAGCCAATGTTTCCACGGGGGCCTTTGTGATGGTGCATCTGTTGTTGCCGGTGTTTCCTTTCTCTGCTATTGTTCCCAGTAGAGTCTATTGTAGCCCTTAATTTTCATTGTTCGTCTAACACCGCTTGTGCCCATTGACTATCATTTTATTTCCTCGGGTCTCTCTTGTTTCTGCTGATTATCGTTTTTCCTCATGGATCCATTGCTTAACTTGATTGTGAAGAGTTTCCATTGGTGTCTCTATTTGCCCTTGTTTCCTCATAGGTCTTAAGACTAGTTTTGCCACCGACTTTCGATAGTTTCCTCTGGTGTTTCTTGTGTTTATTTATCACAATGATTTTCTCTGGTCTTTCTGGCTTCCATTAACTGTCACGGTTTTCTCTGGTTTATTTTGGTTATCATTGTTTCCTCTGGAGCCTCTGGTTTCCACATATTGTTACTGTTTTCTCTAGTGCTTCTAGTTTCCACTGATTGTCGCTGTTTCCTCTGGTTTCCCCTAATTGTCATTGTCATTTCGAACATCAACTGCATATCGATCCAAAGTTTTACTGAAAAACAAATATATAAATAAATATATAGCTGTCACATAGGTTGGGCTTCGACAAAATCTGGTCCATAAAATTTTGATTATCTGTTTAAATTGAAATAAATTCCGCAGAACTACAAATATGCGCACTTTTTCTGCTGTTACGAGCACCTAACATAACATTCGGCATTGAGACGGACTGTGACGGCTTCGAAAGACTGTAGTGCGAACCGCTTTAAGACTAAGAATTGAGGGATTTGGATAATTTCCTGAAAATTTGGGGATTTCTTTTTTTTTTTAGTGTTGAGTTAGATAAGGCACATAAGGTTAGGCAACGTCAGATCGGTTACACAAAATGCCTTAGGTGAGATGAAGTGTGTTAGATAGACTAGGATCGCTTAGGTTAAAAAGGAAAGATGTAGTTAAATGTGTGAAAAGTATAGGTATATTTCTTCTCATACACAGACAGGCACAAATTTATTAAAACCGTTTAAAGAATATAATAATAATTCGGCATATTATTATAAGAACTATTTGCCGCTATTGGAACTATAGAAACTGCTTTAACTATATAGGTACAGTGGTACTTCTATGTATTACTGCCACTAGTTGGCATTATGGGATCTACGAGTATCATGTTGCAAACAAAATAGTACAGTATTTCTGGGCGAAAACAGGGTATCAGTTTTATGGGTGTAATTATTTCAAACTATTTATAGGGAGCGCATTATGGGTACAATAATACCATTTAGTTTATGCTTAATTTTTTTTAAGTAAAATTGTCAATGATAACTTCATGGGTAAATAACAAAGATCATAGAGTGGCCAGCTGGATGACATTCGTTAGTAATTATTGGGTTGAATAAATCAGTGTGGATGACATTTGTTACTAATTATTGGATTGAATCAATCCGTGCGGATTGCAATCTTTGCCAAATGAAGTCATTGGCCCCGTCTCCGTTATCCAATTGGCAGCTGGAAGTTTTTGCGAGGAAGAAGAAGAAAAAAAAGAAATTTTCAAAAGACGGAAACTGCCATCGAACTTATGAAGAAAGTTTCCGGAAACTTTCCAGGAGTTCGGAAAGTTTGAGTGAAATTTAAATTCTTTCTTCAGTGCCAAGTGCTGCCGATTATCAGATTAGCAAGAAATGATTAGACTCGTGATGAATTATCAGATTGTTTCGATCAGCAGATTACGCACACTGTTGCTGATCACTTATTAGAGGTATAGACAGGTGAGTTACAAAACTAACTAAAATTATCAATATATGTTACAATAATTTTCCCATTAATCTTAGAAACACATTAATCATTAATCTTTCTTTTGGGATTGCAGAAACGAGCATCCAGTATCATATATACTGAATTATGGTGCTCTGTTCATTATAATATAAGTAACATGTTAAATTAGTTATCCTAAATATGACAGTACGAGTATACACGAGGATGTAAAGACGATAGTGTCTGTCTCCAGTGTATATCCTCGAATTAGGAAAAAATCGAAAAATAGCGACGTAAGCGCTTGCTCCGTAAGATAGAAACCAACTAATAGTTAAAAAAAAAACTATAAATTAATAGCTTAATAGGCCCTTGATGTGGTGAAGAAAGATGGCACATGCTTCCAGGAGTCTTGGTTTGAAATAATCTCTACAAAATATGCTAAGCCTGTCTTGGAAAAGCTGGATTTTAATTCTTTGGATACAAAACACATTGGTGTGGCTGGGCACATACTTTAGCTGTGTATCCTGTCGACGCAAGAGGCAAGGAGGTAGATATTTAATAGCCGTAGTCTCGCTTCCAAACCAATTGAAACACAGACGGACAGCTTCTGACCGCAGCTCATCTCTGCCTCGAGATCCCTATGACGTCATCGTTCAGCCATGCATAAATGTTGTGTCATGAACAGTATCATATAACGAGGAAAATATTTGAACTGAGCAGAATATATATATATTAATATGATAAATACCGATGTGTATTTATCTGTTTGTTTATTACCTCCGCCAAGGAGGTTATGGTTACGTCGGGTTTATCTGTCTCTCTTTCTGTCTGTCACCAAGAAAACATAAAAAGTTATAAACGGATTTTGACGAAATTTACTGAGATTGTTAAGTATGTTAGGACGAATAGATGATTAACTTTTGGTGAAGATCTGCAAATCCGTTTGTTTGTTTGTTTGTTTGTTTGTGTGCCTCATTTTTTTCAATGCCATAACTTAAAAGGTTGTGGACGGACTTTTATGAAATTCACATGAGTTGTTAGGTATATCATAAAAAGTAAGTGATCAAATTTTTGTGATGATTTGTTAGTTCGTTCGTATGTTTGTTGCTGTGTTTGATTTAATGTTTGTTAGCGCAATAACTCAAAAAGTTTTTAGTGAATCTTTATGAAACTTACAGGAATTGTGAGTAATGTCAGAAGACATGAATGATTAAATTTTGGTGCAGATCGGCGGATTCGTTTCTATGTTAGAGTTGTGTTTGCCATGATTTTTGCCAGCTGCATAACTCCAACAGTTAAGAAACGATCTTCAAAAAATCTGCTGAAGTTGTTAATACCATTAAAAGGCACAAATTATTAGATTTTGGAATTAATACAAAAGGAATCATGGTTTCAGACACAATTTACATTTTTTGCTACCGTTGTCTTACTGAGCGGAGGTGTGCCCTCTCAATGCACTCTACTGTAGTTAATTTATCTCTGTTGCGCTTTAACAAAACAGATAGGCAGAAATTAGCCCAGGTTGAACGCTGTGGTCATCCTCTCAAGCGTCATTGAAAATTGATTGGTAGAAATTGAAGTGATTGCAGTCGATGGTAAATGTATCTCAATCACGGACAGTTGAAATTAAACAATGGAGATATCTGATTTGTACGAGTATTACCTTTTCCATACAATGAACAGCACTGCTGTTTACCATATATATCATTGAAGCTTTCTGAAGCACCTCTTATCGGTAGCACGGGTACTGAAATTTATTTCCTTCCCCAGAAAAGTTCCATTCTCTCTGAGCTCTTGAAGTGCAAATTGGAAAAGAAATGTCCTTCAGGGTAGAACCACGAAAGAATATTGAAGAAAACGGAAAATTTTCTTTAATTGTTATTATTTTGCCATCAACACACATGCTGCACAACTTGTCAAAAGAAACTGGGAACAATATGCCTGTCTACGCTTTAGAAAGTTCTGCTGCATCAGAAGCTTGTCAAATGAAAAAAGCAAAGCTGTAAAATTGCCCTGTGATAAATAGGACGCACAAAGAAGAAACCTTTGTAAGAAAGTTACTTGCCTGTAGTGTGGCAGAAGGGAAAAGCGGAAAATAATAAACCCGGAAGGAAGCTGTTGCAGCTTTCCGGATCCAGGAGAGCGGATGGCTGCCGGCATCCGCTAATAGGATGAAAAGGAAAGTGCTACGAAATATGCGAAATATTGGAAAGGTAAGAAAGAATTTCCGTAAAGTAACAGTTTGTATTAAATAGAATGAGTACAGCGAAGATGTATACATGCGAGATATAAAAATTTTGGGTGAAGAAAGAATATGGTCATTATACCAGGGTCAATAATATAGCAAGGAAATGTACTGTGAACAATAGTAAAATCTAATAAATAATGAATTATTGACGTAAAATAATGATTTCCTGAAGTCAAAATAAACGACGGCATGGCAAAAAAACTGGTACGACATATTTAAATTTCAAAAATGACTTCAAAATGTATGCAAAGGAATAATTTTAACACTCGAAGAAACACACAGCCCCTGCATACCATAACCTGTGCTTTAAAGCCTGACAAGCACTAAACCTCCGGACAGACACAAGGAAACACAAGTAGAGCACGGCACTGTCACCCATACAACCTCATGCTCACATCGCAACGACTAATGGTCAAACTAATTTATAGCATAAAACTTGGCACAAAAAGTATTCAAATCGTAAAAGACTGATAAATACTTCCTGTAATTCACAAGTTACTCTGCAAAAGGATGAATAACAAGTAAAGTAAATGCTGGACGTGAGCTTTAAGAAACTATCCAATCGAAGATTGTTATGCGAATATACGATATCATCAGATGATGCCGCCGTAGATATCAGATAAATGCCTTTCATTTTCCCATAGAGGACTGAGGCATTTATCTGCTGAAACGCTAAATCTTAGCTCTACATACTAACATGACAATGTAAGCCATGGTGAGCATTAAATCTGCCGTATGAATTTACAAGAACGAAAATGTTTCACTAGCAGTCATAACATGGAGATGCTGAGTGTGGTACAAATCAAAAGTTCGATTAGTTTCGAATTGATGATACGAGAAATTGTAAAATTGCTCATCTCTACAGCTCTGTTTCTCTGGCAGTATTGAAATTCTCGATAATTCTCAACACTAATATATCGTTTAAAAAGTGCATATCAAAAGTTCACCTCAAAATAATATATAGCAGTAGATACTACATGTCAACAGTTCAACATATGCTTAAATATAACAATTCAGCACGTAACAACATATAACAGCCGATAATATATCAACAGTTCGACACAATAAAGTTAATAACACTCATCAACTTATATAAGACTAAGAACACACAGTAATAATATTCATAGCAACATATCATGACAAACTAGAGCACTCTGAGAGCGCATACCTCCACCAAGCTAGGCAACGGCAGCAAAAAATTCAATTTGGCTCTGAAACCATAATTTTCTTTGCATAAACTCCAAAATTTAATAATTTGTGCCTTTTGATAGTAATAAAAGCTTGTGCAATTTTCTTGAAGATCCGTTCATAACTTTTTGAGTTATACTGCTAACAAACGTTTTGACAAACATAAGTCAAACATGCAAACGAACAAACCGCACAGCACAAAAATTTGATCATTTATGTCTTTTAACATTGCTAATAACCCCTATAAATTTCATAAAGATCAATTCATTATTTTTTGAGTTATTGTGCAAACAAGCATAAAATTAAAAATAGTTACAAACGAACGAACAAACGGATCATTACCAAGATTTGGTAATTTACTCTTTGTTATATAACAAACAACACTCGTTAATTTCATAATAATCCATTCATAACTTTTTGAGTTATGGCGTTGCGAAAAATGAGGCAGACAAACAAACAGATGGACATATCTTCACCAAAAATTGATCATCTGTTGCTCTTAACATACCTAACAATCCCTGTAAATTTTCTCCAAATCCCTTCATAACTTTTTGAGTTATCTTGATGACAGACAGACAAAGAGGCAGACAGACAGACAAACACGACGAAATCATAACCTCCTTGGCGGAGGTAACAATAACGCTTAAGAAAATAAATGGAACAAAATAACGCTCAATAACTCATAAAAAGCACATCATAACACACAACAAAACCCCAGATAACGCAGATACAATAATAACTAATAAACTCGTAAAGATACTTCGCAGTAAGCAGTAACACACAATAACCAAAATACAGAGCAATTTTATCAACAAAGACATGTGTTGTGTGTGTGTATATATATTTATACATTTGCTTAGACTAAATATTTCTTTCGTTCTATCTTTCGGGCCTCCTTAATTCTGAAAAAAAATATGCTTATATTAGGCCACGTTCAGAATGTGGCGATGCAGTCGTAATTTCAACTTATGACTGGGAGTCCAGCAAGCGCATCGTCGATACACAGCGAAAGAATGTAGCCAAATACCCACGGAAAGTACTTGAGTTGAACGAAAGACGAGGCGAAACGATGTACCCTCCTAAGTTGAGCACACGGTTGTATTGTGTGGCCCCGGCATTACAGTATCAACTAGCTCAGCATCCCGAAAGTGCACACCTCTGCCAAGCTCGCACTTGTAACAGACAGAATGAGAGACAGACAAACAGGCTACTGGATCATCACCAAAGCTTAGTCATCTGTCCCTCGTGATACTCCTAACTGTGCCCGTAAATTTCAGTGAGATCCGTCAGCAACTTTTTCAGTGATGTTGCTTACAAAATGATTAACAAACCCCTACAATTTCGTAACCTTCTTGGTGGAGGTAATAATGACACGTATGTGGTGAGCTTTTGGCTCAAGGTGGCCGAGCGCCATTGAGCTCAAGTTACCTTTGACTGTCAAAAAAAAAACAATCAAGCCGTAAGAAAAGCGTCGTTTTAAAGGAGACCTAAAGGTTCTTCTAGGCTGCAAGTGGTTGATGAGGTGCCTGTAACTAAGAGAACAGCTCGGGCTCAAGCCTAGGCTTGGGTTGGGCCCAAGCACGGCTGAAGTCCTCAGCTCCGCCAGCTCTGGTGCTGCCCACGCAAGCCCATATCATTTTGGTACTTGGCTAACTCAAGCCCACCTAAACTAACCCAATTAATCCCTATCAACCTCATTAGCCCACTTCTCCCAACACGCTTAACCCACAACCCTCTCATCCAGGCCCACATAACCAAAGCCTCCTCCCATCCGATCTTTCTCAAACCCCAGCCCACCCATCACCCCAACCTCCTCGCCACCGCACCCTTATTCCCTCACACTGTCATCCCCTCGTCCTAACCCCCTCACCTCCTTACCCTAACCCTTGCATTCGTCCGAACCCACGTATCCCCGCAACCCACGTTCAGACGCACCTGACCGATGCCAAGTTTCCATCGCGAAGTTCGACCCAAAGAAGCAGAATTTATGTGTCCCCAGTACTGAACGGGCGACAAATTGTTAGAGGCGGCAATAAAATTCGGACAAGGGCTCGAAAAAATCAAATTTATCGGAAAACTGGCGATGGGAGGACACCTGCCTCAGAATTATATGACAGGTCGAATTTAATTTCGGGATTGTTTCCTTTCTTTTGAGTGCAAGTTATTTTTTCTTAGCCTG
>LQNS02001154.1:6879617-6890229 GCA_001587735.2 Parhyale hawaiensis
CTGTTGCGCAACGTATAAACTGCACGGCACTTGTGGGGCCACACACGCACGCACACGCACCGCGCGTACACGTCACCATCACTTACCATCACCGAGAATGTCCAGGCTTCAGACTAGTGCAGCCCGGCGTCTACTAAAAAAGTAATCTGTTAAACGTCAAGTCAGTTTGCTGAGCAAGTGTCATTTGGTTGGGTTTGGGATAGCCCTTCAAATTCTCAATGAATCAGAACTCGTTGAGTTCTGTCCTTTTGTGCATGTTTTTTCAACGTCCGCAGCAACGCATTCGGGCACGGAGTTGAGGGAACTCGTTTATTTGATTTCCGTGTGAAGATGCCTTAAGGCAGACAAGAATTAGCAGAAGTGGTGGGGTGGCTGTGGGCTGTGACGTCAGCGGTGCCAAACTACCCTATGCCGCGCGCAACCAGACATTCTGCACGCAGTCAGTGTCTCATATAAAGCCAGGAATAAGTATCAACATCCATTCATGCATCCACCACAATGTAATTATTCTTCAATGATGAATCTACAGAGCTGAGTATTACAGCACAAAAAAGCTGCAAACGACGTGATTCAGCTCTCAGTTGTCGCATCATGCTGAAACGCTGATTATTCGTAGAGTGAATTATGTACCTGCATGCTGATGCATTCTTCTAGAATTACATTTCTTATTTCTATTTTCGGTCCATAGAAGGCGCCTCCAACTATAGCATTAAGTACGTCGCTTATATGCTGTGCAGATATTGACTCCATGCTATAAAAAGATACTCTCTCACCTCCACGTTATAAAGATTGCGGCATACATATTATGCACTTTCTGTATAACCCACATTAAGTAGATGTCATAATGTAATGATTCAAATGAATTACGTTTAAAAAGTATTCGAACTGCTCGTAACTAAAAATTATTTTAAACAAAGATTTATCTTATTTTTCAAATAGCCCGAGAACCACCGGTTACGTTATAGCTTGATGTCGAGTGGTAATTTTCAGAAACCCAGGTAATTATTACCTTGCTTACCCGCAAATGTCATTGTATCTTGCTATTTGTTTTGCTAGATGTACAGAATGACGATGAATGTAATGTAAAATCCGACTGATCCAATCCTGTCTTATAAGGTAATAGATGAAACTAATCGTAAGTAATTATTACAGCGTGCCAAACGGCGGTAGCGTAAGGCTCACTCCATTGCTTGTATCGCCGAGCATGATAATCACAGCTCCAACTGCTTACGTTAGCTGAAATTTATTACGTAGAATTAAGTGTTTAGTTTCTTGTAGCCATTATCCAGTGTCAGTTTTCAATATCAAGCACCCAGTACCCTGCACCCAGCACCCAGTACATAGCAACAAGCACCCAGCATCCAGTATCCAGCACTCAGCAACCAGCACCCAACACCCAGCATCCAGTATCCAGCACTCAGCAACCAGCACCCAACACCCAGCATCCAGTATCCAGCACCCTGAAACCAGCACCCAGGACGCTGCACACAGCACCCATTACCCAGTACCCTGCACCCAGCACCCATTACCCTGCACTATGCACCAAGCACCAAGTACCCTACACCCTGTACCCAGCACCCAGTACCCAGCACCCAGTACCCAGCTCCCAATACCCAGCACCCAATACCCAGCTCCCAGTACCCAGCTCCCAGTACCCAGCACCCAGCTTCCACTACCCATCATCCAGTACACAAAGCACGTACCCAGTACCCAGCTTCCACTACACAACATCCAGTACCCAGCACCCAGTACCCAGAACCCAGCTCCCAATACCCAGCACCCAGTACCCAGCACCCAGTACCCAGCAAACAGCATCCAGTACCCAGCACCCAGTACCCAGCACCCAGCACCCAGTACCCAGCACCTAGTACCTAGTACCCAGCACCCAGTACCCAGCACCCAGTACCAAAGCACCCAGTACCTAGCACCCAGTACCCAGCACCCAGTACCAAAGCACCCAATACCCAGCACCCAGCTTCCACTACCCATCATCCAGTACCAAATCACCCAGTACCCAGCAACCAGCACCAAGTACCCAGCCCAGAGTACCAAAGCACCCAGAACCCAGCACCCAGTACCAAAGCATCCAGTACCCAACACCCAGCACCCAGCACCCAGTACATAGTACCCAGCACCCAGTACCCAGCACCCAGCACCCAGTACCCAGCATCCAGTATCCAGCACCCAGAACCCAGCAACCAGCACCCAGCACCCAGTACCCAGCACCCAGTACGGAGCACTCAGCACCCAGTTCTCAGCACCCAGTACCAAAGCACCAGTACCCAGCACCCAGTACCCAGCACCCAATACCCAGCACCCAATACCCAGCACCCAGTACCCAGCACCCAGTACCCTGTAACAAAGCACCCAGTACCCAGCACCCAGTACCCAGCACCCAATACCCAGCACCCAGTACTCAGCACCCAGTACCCAGCACCCAGTACCAAAACACCCAGTACCCAGCACCCAATACCCAGCACCCAGCTTCCTCTACCCATCATCCAGTACCCAGTTCCAAAGCACCCCGCATCCAGTACCCAGCACCCAGCAGCCATGACAGCACGTCAACAAGAAGCTTCACAATGATCAGAGGAGCTGGCGGGTTGCCAGCAGCGATCGCCCCGTCCGTTATTTGCTAGCGGCCGCTATTGTGATTGGGCTCAGTCCGCTTTAAAAAGGACGAGATCTGGTGAACCGTTCGTGATCGGATCCTGACCTAAGGAAAAACGGGCATTGAACGGTACGTGCGGATCCTACAAACGGGCTACAGTACGGCGGTGCGTTAAGGATAGGCATCGTAACGGTAGTGACTAAATACTTCTTCCTGTTGCGGTTGTGGTTGGTAGATAGTCGTTATTGTAACGCCTGTACTTAAATCATAGTATATGTAACGGCTGTGGATGGTACACAGTCGGTATCGTAATGCCTGTAATTGAATAATAGTATCTGTAACGGCTGTGGACGGTAGAAAGTCGTTGGCGTATCGGCTGTACAGGTAAATCCCCTTTAATTTGTTAGAAATACGTTTTGACAGGTCGTACCAATTACGGGATTTAGATGACTTGCAACGCAAGTAACAGAAACAATTTAATGGTACTTTTGTCAGAAAATTTTAAAGGGTAGCCTACTGCAAATCTGTAAAGTATGTTTTAATTCTACGCCTTTCAACTTCAATTATCTTACATTTATGATTCTATTGTTGACATCTGAGAAGTATGAGACAAAGAGTCTGGTCCGTACATGCACGAAACGTTAAATTTGAGATATAATAAAATTGAGAGATCGGAGTACGAATTAACAGGTACAATATTCAAATTTTGAGCGAAAAACGGACGTCAACGAGTTAAGATCAGACGAATTAAAGTGTGGGCAGACGAGAAACATCTTTGCTGAGTTCGACGGGACAATATTGTGGGGAGATCCAGCTTGCTACGACATGATAATCTACACGCAGCAACGAAAGGTGCATGCGGTTGCAATATTTTTAGGGTAAAATTATCACAAGTTGCGTGGAACGGAAATTGTGGATATTAATTTAACAAGATATGTTTCTTATTTAAATGCCGTGTTTTAATTCACTTTCTAAGAACCTTACGACTGAATGTTTTGTTTGCAATCTTGTAACTTGTAGACAAAACTCTCTTATCTGCGTTTTCTGCGGGTTATCATCATTGTAATGTGGAGATAAATTCATTTTAGACTTTTGAGATTGCAGTTGTAATCAGCACCATATAAAAAAAGTAAAGCTTTAAGAAAGAACGGAAGCGTTGCACACCGTGAAAGTGAAGAGACAGGGAAAGCTGCACTGCAAGTTGCTTTGAATTGCCCGCAATCTAAAAAGAAAATTGGCCGATGTCCATCCTGCTGAATTCACAGAGTCTAGCAGAGGAAATGTTGGAGAAATGCCAGTCTCGGCAATTTTTGCTTCTCGTCTGCGCTGAGCTTTAAGAGATTTACCTGTAACGGAATACCCCAATACTTCGAGTATATCCACCTAATATTCTGTAAACATCATTTGTTTTAAATTTACGATGAAATTACAATTCGTATTATATGTAAATTCTACGGAAAAGAAACATTTAAATTAAATACTGCTCCAGGGCAGGAAACCGCTTACATTTAAACGGTTCTCCAAAGAATAACAGACTCTTTAACGTAAAAATGTTATTTTACGCATAACAAACTTTTAAATTTAAAAGTATTGCTTGATTACAGAAGAGTCTTCCCCCGAAAATACTGTTTGCGCCACAGCGGAGCTTTAACCTAAAAATGCTGTTCGTAGTACATCATACCCACGATGGCAGCAGCCTTGCGTGCTGAACTGTGTGTTAAAGGTGCCAGGAACGAACCCCGAGCCAGATGAGCGATCTTTGCGGCGCTCAGTGCGCAGAGTCAGTAAACTTGCTGGGTGTGCACAGCTACCGTGGGGACGTAGCTTAAGGTAGAGGGTGGGGGGTGCGCGGGTCATTCAATCTTCAGCTATTGTGCTATAATTCTTAGCGACCCGTGGTCGGCTGTAGCTGTACTTACTCCTCTGGGGCCAGTTGGCCTGTGTCTGCAACACGAATCAGAGTGTGTGGGCTTCCCAGTGGGCTGTGCAGTCAAGTCTTATGGCAGAGTATTTACCTGACAATATGCTTGCAGTACATAAGTTTTAACCTAATATTATTGTTTTCAGTCCAACAGACTCCCTAATTCAAATATTTTCTTCTCACCAGTATATTTTTCCATTACACTTCTCCGTTCCTAAAACCCGAGAAACTATGTATATCTTGGCACAACTGCTACCAGAGGGAACTTCATCTTGTACCTAAAGCAAAAAGCAAGTTCACAATCTTCGTACGAAATTGAGCTGAGGGCACTGCTTGCTATGCTGCCCTCGCTGCACAAATATGCTCCATTTTTCCCCTCTGCCATAACACGACCTGGGTCAAAGATTTCCCTCTTTTTACGGGGAGTGCAGTCAATAGAGAGTTGCGGGTTTTACGCGCAATTTTACTGGGAGTTCAGTCGCAAGAATGACATTGCTGCATTTGAAACGGACAGAATTTATTACGGCTGTCTGTTTGAATTTGCTGGATAGTGTGACACTAATTAGTGACTAGCTGTAATATTGGACGGAAAAATAGTTGGTATGGAATGAACTGAGTAGTTCCTCTTATCGCTCAATGTCATCCTTAGAAGAGGTAATTGTAGCTATTCGTACAAAGTGTGCACCATGTGGGGTGCATATGGTGGCCAAGGTTATAATAATAATCCACGGAATCCACGGTATCCCTGCTACATCGTACTGGGATATCTTGTCAAGATTTTTGTAAATTTCAATATCTTCAAATTCGACCATCTTCGACCTCCCACCTGATGAGCCGAGGTACGGCGAAACGCGCGTCGTGGGTAACGAAATTTCTGATAAGCTTCTCTAATTTTCTTCAGTATTTATAATAATGCCATCTCAAGACAATAATAATAATAACCGTTGTAGTCATACGATATAGATATGCAAGTGAACCCAGTCGTCGTAACGTCAAAAATGATGGAAAAAATTAGCTTCTGCCCCTCGTCAGCATTCATGCTTGTGGTCGGGAAGGGAACCCCTGATGAGCGATGCACGTGTCAAACAAAGTAAGACTCTTGGAAACGTGTGTCATATGCCATTATTGCTTCAATCATTGATTATGAATTAAACAGTCTGTCTACGTTCTTTGAAACCGATAGCTACTGTATATAGTTCGGATCATGGATGCTACTCTGAGCTCATTCCTCAACATCTACCGTGACTAATTTGAGGGCAGAAGTTTCTTCATTTCAGTCGCCATATACAATGGAGTAGACGAATATTTAAATAAATTAACACAAAAGTAAATCGCATTTTACATTTATTCGCAATTGCACGCTAATGGCGCGCACCGTCTATTTACGCTCCTATTTACTTTTAAAAGTACGTTCTAAACAAAGATTCAACATTCTACCTGCAGTTTTTTTAAATTTTTTATTGAAGGACATATTTTATAACATGGATACCATTCGTTTTTCCCCTTCCTTTAATTCTTTTCAGGACGCGCTCCATTGACTCGTCAATGTGAATCCTAGAAAAGCCCAGATGTCCTTAGCATCAGACAGGCGCGTTGATTTCGCCCCGTCGTACCGAGTTGCAGGCTTTAATCGTAAATCGATTACCCTTGAGACGGCCGTCAACTCAATCGCACTCCGTAAGCTGGAGTTTGCAGTCGTCTCCAGTGTACTTGGATAAATTTTTTAACACCTGCAACACGATTCAAAGTGGCAGAACCAAGGCACTTCTCCGAGGTTTCGGAAGCAAGGGACTGACGTCACAGTAGAATAAGCCCTAAGTTAGTGCATGGTTCTGATTCCTCGGTTATACCTGGTGGATGTTCCTTATACCGCACACCCGCCAGCACGACGTCCTACTGTAACGTATTTCAAGTCTAGCCAAGTCCAAGACATACAAACTCTAGGAATATACACTTCAGCAACAGCAGATATACAATGAGTTTTGTCTAATACTTAATGCTTTTCCTGTTGAATTTTTCAAATTAGCTGAGTGTTTACAGTACCTCCGTCGAAGAAGTAAATTTTTGTCGGTGTTTGTCTGACTGTTTCTGTGTATCCCTTTGGCTGTTTGATCGTTTGTCAGTTTGTCTGGGACAAAGATAACTCAAAAATTAATGAACGGTTCTCTATGAAATTCTCAATGATTGTTAGTATATTACAATTACATTACTAGAAATAGATACTTAACTGTTAGCGAAAATCCCCGAGCTCCCGAAATCTGTAGCATTTTATTGTGCTTTCTCTATCAACTTTTGGCTGAGTTTTCTCTCTTTATCTTCTTCTTTTCTTCCCCAGTTATCTCTAGGATTCTGATATAACGGCAATAGCTAATGGAGGGCCGGAGCACAAGTCCCGGCTGCTCTTTGGGAATGGGCCTGGTGGTCGGTCTGCTATCTCATCTTCTCTAAACTATTTGCTTGTACGCCTATTTTGTCCTAGTTACATGAAACAAACAATTATGAACGGATCCTCATGAAATTTGCAGGGTTTGTCAGATATGTGGAAGAACACAAAAATTTGGGTTCGTCTGCTTGTGTGTTTGATTATATGTTTCTTAGTTTTTTTCAGGACGTAACTGAAAAAGTTATGGGCCGATCTTCAAGAAAACTATAGAGACTCTCAAGAGACACAAACGGGCACATTTTGGGGAAGATAAAAACAAAAATCCTGGTTTTTCAGGACCAATTTGAAATTTTTTATAACATTGCCTTTCTCGACGAAGCTATAAGTTTCTCTAGGTAAATTTAATTTCTCTAGTCAGTTATGTTACTCGTACGATCCTCACATAAATGGCACGATATTTAATTTAAACTTCCTCTTAGTTATAATTAATTTTAAAAATCAAAATTTTTACAATTAATATTCAGTTAGTTTCATTTTTATTCCATTTATAACTGTCTCCCAAATCAAGGCGGTAGAAGATCTACCGCATTTTTTGTAACGTATCCAAAATCAAGGCTGAAATAAAATAACAGTATGTGGATTTATTTCAACTACAGTTGATCCAAAATTAGAACTGCACAATCAGGGTATAATAGGACGACGGGTAAGACAGACGAGGAATAGTAGCGTCGGTAGGACGGGGGTGAGCGGTACGCTGGGACGTCATGAGGGGACGTCATGATGGGACGTCATGAGGAAACGTCATGAGCGTATGTCATCAGGGTTTTAAAAGTATTATATTGGCTATCAGCCTTAGCCGTTTCTGCTATTATAGTCACCCTGTGTACAATATCGGGGACACGGATAAACACAAAGGTATTTCTATTGATTTTTAAATAAAGTCAAGATCAGGGCAGCATAATATCAGAGACACGGATGAATACGAAGGCTGTTGTATTTCATTTCTAATAAAGAGATTCAAAATCAGGGCTGCACAGTTTCAAAGATGCCGACGAAAAGAAGGAAAGGACGCTCTGCATTCCGTACACAGGGCCCATCTATCCTCCTTTTATTTTCCTGAGCAAGAAAAAAAGTTCTTCTGTAACCAGCGAAGTAAGCAATTCCTTCTCCTCCAGGGGCGGCCCGCAATGCTAGCGCTCTTACAAGAGTGCAACTTCCCTTTTATTTATTTTTTCTTTTCTTTTTCTTTTTTCTCTCTTTTGACGCCCAACAAAGGCAGCCCGTCAGCGCAATAAGATTTTTTCGCCTAAAACTTTTTCGAATATCAGAGCGTTTGATTTAAAACTTTGAGACTGAGAACACCTCTCTGCAGACTAGGAACTTTTTCATTCTCTTTGGACTCTGCCGCGTGATTTGAAAATACAAGGCCAAAATATTTTTCAGCCAGTGATGCAAGGGTATTCAGTCTTACAGTGTAATTTTCAATTCCACAGGAACGCAGCATTTTCCGTCTTGTTGAAAACTGCAGCACGTTTTTTCAAGTCCCATCGGGACGCAGCATCTTAGAGTCCTGTAAAATGCTGCGCTACCAACTTCACTTCTCCTTTCGAAGTAGCAATAGTCAGTAACGTAACAAAAACTGTGGTAACGATTCAGTTATTGAAAATTCCAGGGCATTTTTCAGTTTACGCAAAGGCTCCGTAAATTTCAGGCTGCCAGAAAGACGTAGTATTTTCTTCTGCTTTTTTTCTGCATCGGGCGATCAACACATCATCGCTCAGTCCACTGATACATAATCACGGCGGCGCGCCCATGTATTTTCCAGCTGAAAAAGAAAACAGGTCATGAAGCATCCCTTTTAGGGGAGAGTACTGCCATAAAAAATTGTTTATATACAACCCAGCTTGGCTGAAACTTGGCACATATATGTAAAATCGAAAACGAAAATTTTGATATTCCAACACTTTTTTCATAGAAAATAATTTAGCGAAAAATAATATAAAAAAATAGGGTTAGGGGAAAATGCATCTCCTATTAGGGTTTTTGAGCTAGAGAACTGGTTTAAGGTCCAATAGTAGTGAAAATCGTTTTCCAATAAAGGAATCTATTGGAGGTTTTGATATTCATTATAGTTTTTGAAATTTAAAAAATAAATTCGCTCCAAAGAATTTACTAATTCTAAAATCGAAACCACTGATAGATTCCTTGACGGAAAGTTAAAAGGCCCTTCTTTTGATACCATAATCATCTTTGTAGTTGAAAAAATGTCGGAGGAGATACATTTTGAAGCTGAAAAAAAATTCAATAAATGGGTAGGGACCAAATTCCCGTTTTCTTTGAATAACTCGTTTTCTATGGCAAAATGAGGGAAAAGTTCTGGAGTCCAACCCACATTCTACTCCAAGATTACGTATATGAACCAAGTTCCACCTAAATCGCAACAAAAATGGTAACACTTTTCTTTCATCAGCAGTTTTCTCCAATTTCATTATGAAAATACCCGCCAACAGGTTTATATATGGTATTTTATTTATGCTCCGATTTGAATGAAACTTGGTACAGGTATGTAAAATCGGGAAAAAATGTGGGTTAGACTCCAGTACTTTTTTTCAATTTTCGCCATAGTAAACGAGTTATACGAAGAAAATGTTTTTTTTTTGGGGGGGGGAAACACTTTTCTTTGAATAACTTGTTTTCTATGGCGAAAATGGGAAAAAGCACATGAGTTATACCACGATTTATTTTCAATATTACACCATGATGATCGGAAGTAAAATGAAAAAGTTACTGAAGTTAAAAATTAGATGTTACAAAAAAAAAACACACCCCGACTCAGCCCCTTATTTCATCCAATTAGGGTTGCACTGGCGGCCTAAAATTTTGCCTGTGCGTCCGTCTGATGTATAGCTACTGCTTAGTGGAAAAAACTAATTTTGAAATCCAAAGGTTTTTTGAGAGTGCTCTCCCCTAACGTTTAGCCTATGTTTATAGCCCTAATAGGCAATACCGTCACTAGGATTGAGAGATGGGGGGAGGGGGGGCTTAGCTCCATCAGTGGGAGTAGAAGTTTACATTAAATTCAATATACGTATTTATTAATACAAAATAATATTTGGGGGCTTAGGAATAATTTAGGGGGCTCAAAGAGCCTTACGCCCTCTTAAATTGGAACTAGCAACGCTTATGCTGAAAGCTGAAGCACACTCACATTTTTTCTTTCCTTTCTAATTACGTCATGCTAAATACAAGTAAAGCTGTTGCAATGACAGGGACGGGTACGTTAAGAACAGCTATTATAGCTATTAAACCCGTTAGGGAGTTTTTTCAGGTCTTCTTTAAGAAAATTTCACAGGAAACCCCAGTTACAGTACAGCTATTTGGAAGTATTCTTCTATGAAGAAACTGATTAAAAATTATGAAAATTTTTAAAATATTTATTTATAGAAGTGTTCATTATAAGTTCCGTGTGTATGTAATATCGTAAGTACCATGGAAGAGACGAAGAAGGACATTCTGTCGATATGAGATGTATGTATGTAATATAGATATATACGTATTACAGAAAGTAATTTATTATCGTACTAGTGTCCCGAGCCGTCATTGTAAATGACGGCATATTGGGTTATTAATGACTGGTGCACGTGTGCGATAAATGACGGCAGTAAGTTAGCCCTTCAGGAAAACCCCCGCTGGCTTC
>LQNS02001154.1:6909377-6922845 GCA_001587735.2 Parhyale hawaiensis
CTATCTCTTCGGTTATTATCCGTGTTCAGTTTTGAGGCATCGTTACTTTTGCCATCATTTGCAACCTAGTCTAGCTTTCTCAAATCTGTATTCAGTACTACAATGCAGTGTCGCCCCAGCCTTCAATCTGGCCCATGTTTTGTCTACATGAGCGTGGCAATAATGGTATAAATAGCAATTAGATATAGTAATAATAATAATAATAATAAAGAAACATGTTGGTGTTTATTAAATTCTTTTTATCTACGTATAGTAACGATTTGATGTTAATTTATTTATTTATTTTATATATATATATATTCATAATAGCATTTATTCAGTATGTAGTAACTATTAGTAGTACACTCCGTCCGTCATGAGTAATGACAGCGAATACTGTACACTGACATCAGTTCAATATGCCTGCAAACAGTTGTGAATAATGATGGCGAATTCTCTACACTGACATCAGTTCAATTTGCCTGCAAACAGTTGCCAGTCAGCAGGAGAATTTACGATGTTCCTGGCTGACTGAAAATTGATTCACAAGACAGTTTATTCGACGTATTATTTTAGTAGCTAGTCCGAATAGGTCACTCGGTCGTTCACACTGCAGAGAAGTTAAGAATTTTCTGTTAAGTTCTCATTCGCTACAAATAAATAAAGGAAACGGTAAGGCTCACTGAAACCAGTTGATTTGACTAACATTTAAACAACTGCTGTGGCAGACACGTAGTTGTATTTATAAGAGCTGAATAAAACAATGGGACAATTCAGTGAAAAAACAATTTGGAAATGCTAACGTGTAGACCTGTCTGGGTGTTCAATGTATTTACAAAAGATACCAGTCGTACTTCTATATGTATGTAAATGAACTACGACTCAAGAAAGAATCTTTACATCCACTGAAAACACCCAACGGTGAAATCACTAACGACCTAAGGGAAAAAGCTACCGTCCGGAGCCAGTACCGATGCCAGTAGCTCCCTTAGACTCGTGTATTATTATGTACAATTTCACTGGTCCAGATAATCATTTTCCTCGTGTTCTGTGGGAAATGGCTCCAGACGCCACAGCGCCATGACTCAAAACATTCAGTCGGTCGCTTCGCACGGGAGAAGTTCCGCGAGATTGAAACCTCACTAACGTGACCCCGATACATATGAAATGGAATGAGAAAAGCCCCGCCAACCATCGACCATCAGTCTTACCTCGGTCGTCGGCAAAACAATCGAAAGCCTCCTGAACAAAGGCATTATTAACCACCTGAGAATGCACGAGCTCATTTTAGACACCCAGTACGGCTTCCGAGACAAAAGAAGAAGCTGCCTTACCAACTCACTGGACTTCTTTTCAAAAGTTGTAGAAACCAGAGATGAAGATAAAGAAGTAAGCCTCATTTACCTAAACTTCTAAAAGGCGTTTGAGAGAGTCCCCCAGCAAAGGTTAATAAAAAATGGGAAGCCCGTGACATCCAGAGAGTTTATTAACGACAGATTCGAGCGTAGTCACTGGCCGGAAGCAGCGAGTGATGATGCAAGGACGTCGGGCACATCTGGGGTTCCAAAAGGTAGCGTGCTTGGCCCACTTCTCTTCATAAATTACACCAATGATCGAGATGTTAACATCAGCAACAAAATCAGTAAATTTATAAGTGACTCCTAACTATGTCATCCTACCAAGCATAGAATCGAGCTCCAAAAACACCTTGATCGCCTAATAGAATGGATGACCATATAGTAGATGAGTTTTGATCTCGAGAACTGTTCGGTTTCACGTAAAGCTGGAGTCGAAGAACTCCCCATCCCGACTGGAAATGAGCAGGATAAAATTAAGCAGTATTACTCAATAAAGTGACTGTGGAATAAGTATCATAAACAAACAACAACACAGTCAGCAAGTTGACAAGAGTGTCATGTGCCAACCAGAGGACCGGAATTCATTGCCAGGAAATTTTAGTACAAATCCAGCGACACAATAATTCCTTTTGTGCAAAACACTTGTGCGCCCGTATTTAGAATATTCTGTTCAATTTTGATCGCTACATCAATACAATGATACCGATTAAGTGAAAAGAATTCACTGCTAAGCATCAAAGTTGATACCTCAGCTGCGAAGCAAACCACACGAGGGTTGCCTGGAAGAAGTACGACTCCTCTCACTAGACAGGGACGGCTTAGGGGCAACTAATTGGAATATACAAGTACTTGAATGACATCAGCAACGTACCGACAACGGGACTACTTTTGACAGAGCTCTTAATGAACGTCTGCGAAAAATCAGCCAAAACTCAAACATAAAGATCGAAGAACTACTCTAAGCCAGCAGTTTGTCCCCGACTTCATAGTGAACATTTGTAATAGACTTTTCTCCAAATCTGTCGGTGCAGAGACTGTGAGTACATTTAAAAATCGTCTTGACAAATTTTCGGTGCAGCACCCTCCACAGCTACGGACTCATTCTCCAGAAGTCACAAACTCTTTATGGCCAATGCTTCGGAGGCCACGGTAATCCATTATCTTTCGTGTTTCAACTAAATAACTTCTGCGAGCTGCGCTAATCTTCAACAGTTTCTTGTGTCCCAGACGTTCAGCTCCTTGGCTGAGTTTATTTTTCTTTTTCATCTGCTTTTCTTCCTCAGATGTCCAAATGATTCTGATATGATGGCAATAGCTCATAGAGAACCCGAGCGTAAGTCTCTGCAGCTCTCTGGAAATGGGTCTGTTAGCCCATCTGCTGCCAGCTATCCAATTTAACTCCTGTCTTTGTTAATTCTTGGCTATAATTTGTGCCTATCTTACTCTTAGACAACAGCCGTGAATTAAAACAAGCCAATACGGAATGTTCCATCAGCGTTCCTAATTACAGGCGGACTTCAAAACTCGACTTCTTGCCTCAAAACTCGTTCCCTCAAAACTTGAACAAAGAGACTACCTCAGAACAGGACCGGTTCTCTCATTACACGGTCTCTATTTTAGGGTATACCATTGTATGCTCCTGGACCGATTTTGTAAGCAATTTCATTGTTATTCTTGTTATTCTAAACCAACACGTTCAATATAGATTTTTTACAGTTACGTCAAGGGAATGTTGAGTTGCAAGTTACCGACATTCTTCATCATCATTATATTTCCATTCATAATTTATTGAATAATTTCTAATTATTTAGTAGATGCCGTACATGGAGTCACATTGGAATATGTGTGTACTTTGTACTACTGTAATATTTACAAAGTTCAATGTGTAGCATACAGTATCCAATACACAATTACTGCAGTTTCTCGAACCTGAAGCTACCTGGTATTTTTTCAATCTCTGAACAATTCACTTACGCTAATTAAGTGGACCTGCGTTGTGTCGTTTTTTGTCCGTGTACGGGGCGAGTTGTACGCTACGATTGTAGCAGCCATACTACAGCTTTAACAGTAACACGGAAGTTGAAGTAGCAGTATGTAGCAGATATATTACAGCTGCAGCAGCCGCCGCCCCACAATTTCAAAAGCCATCCTGCAGCTGTGACAGCCAAACTATAGCTGTAACAGCCATACTGCAACAGTTGCAGCTGAAGTGCAATTGTAAAAGCCATACTGAAGTTCAACAGCGAGACTGCAGTTGTAACAGCCAGGCTGTATTTAAAAAAGAAATCTATAACCGCTTGAGTGCAGGCATCTTGGTTGCAAGAACGGGCACTGTAGTGGGCGGGACAGCACGCCCTTTGCAAAGTGCATGCTATTTGAATAGGCACATCAACACATCCTTCGGACAAATAGATGACGACACTCGTTCTTTTGACTAGCGTGTGGCATCGGCATGAGGCAGACAGGAAGTTACAGAACTGGTAGGGGTGAGCTGTGACTTCATCTGGGCCGAGCCAATCTACACCACCGGAAACTCTATAAACTGTTATTTTTCTTATAAAGCTATAAATTGGCTATCGAAATGACTTTTTCTCAACCATTTCCATGTATCTTACTGGCAATAACTCATAAATAGCGATGAGAATTAGGTACAGAGACGCAGTAATTGGGCTATTACTAAATGAAGCTACCAAAGGTTCACAGGAAGGTCACGGTTAGGCTGACTATTCAATCATTACGCGAATGCGTAATAGATAGGTACTCTCGTCTAATTATCGTCTCTCGCTTCTTTTCTCGTCCTTTAGAAGTTGTATGCTACCAAGAAAAGGCTCAAAGCACTCTTTATATGTTAGTACAAATGATAGCATCTGGGTATAAGAACTGTACTGTCAACGCTACGTTACTTGAGATAGCGGTAAACATTTTCAAAACTTTCTGTCTGTTGGTCTTCAAGTAGGCGGTATTATTCCCTCGATATACGTGATGAAACCACTGGAAAATTATATGAAATGGGTGATTTATTGTAGATTTCTTAAACTTTGGTTACTAGAATCCAAAACAGCAGTTGACGGCATAGTAAAGTGAAGTTATTGTCTTCAACCACTGCTCAAATATCAATAGTAAACTGTGCCGCTGCTCGGCACCCTTTACGTCACAGAATGCTGCCGGATGCTTGTTTTTTCAGCAGGACGATAATTATTATCTCTCTATCTTAGGCGTTACCAGGAGCAAAGAGCAGGAAGCATTAGCGTAATTCTTTGCTTCCTGCGCGTTACTGTTGTTGTTCCCGTACTGACTGGAATACAGAACGTTCGGGTTCCATACTTAAAGGAGTAATTATAAGACGTCTGCTGAACAAGGTGTTTATTGAGCGAGCTTTCGAACGTCTAAGCGACGATCGTCTTAAGGGTACAGCCAAAATTCAAACAACGAGAGATTCAAACAAAGTCCGTAAATAGGATACCAATATGCTTGGAAATAAAACAATTAGCTAAACTTGAGCACTCTGAGAACAAATACCTCTGCCAAGCCAGGCAACTGTAGCAAAAAATTCAAATTGGCTCTGAAACCATAATGTTCTTTGTATAAACTCCAAAATCTAATCATTTGTGTCGTTTGATAGTAATAACAGCTTGTAAAATATTCTTGAAGATCCGTTAATAACTATTTGAGTTATACTACTAACAAACGTTATGACAAACATGAATCAAACATACAAACGAACAAACCGATCTGCACCAATTTTTTTTCATTTAAGTCTTTCAACATTACTAACAACCCCTATAAATTTCATAAAAATCTATTCATTACTTTTTTAATTATTGTGTTAACAAGCATAAAAGCATAAAATTAAAAACAGTGACGAACGAACAAACGGATCATTACCAAAGTTTGTCATTTACTCTTTGTTATATGCCAATAACTCATGTCAATTTCATAAAAATCCATCCATAACTTTTGGAGTTCCGGCATTGAAAAAAATGAGGCAGGCAAAAAAACAAACGGACGGACATATCTTCACCAATAGTTAATCATCTGTTTCTCCTCACATACCTAACAATCCCTGTAAATTTCATCCAAATCAGTTCAGAACTTTTTGAGTTATCTTGGTGACAGACAGACACACAAACACGACGAAAACATAACCTCCTTGGCGGAGGTAATCATGATGAGACACGGCAGATGGAGGGTACTAGTGGTTTATATTCAGGAGGAAGAGCAATTGATCTATTAAAGGAATTTGGACAACAAAGCGTGATCATGATTCTAGAAATCTGCGTTTGTTAGGCGTTATCATTTTTGGCATGAATAAAAATTTTGTCAAAGTTAATATTGTGTCCTGTTTCTTATAAAGCGTTTCTTGTGAAGGAGTACCCTGAGTACTGTAACTCAGGTAAGGTACAACAACACACGCACACACTCCTCCGACCAGGCCCCATACGATCCCGCTTTCTCGTACTTTTGCAGTTGACACACCAATTCTCGAAGCAGGCCTGAGCAGAATCAATCAACGAGGGCTTGGGATTGCAAATTTTTGGTCATCGCAACCCGACGTTCCATTTTAGGCTTTTATTTTGGAGATTTCAGGGGGACTTTTGGGATTTTTCGGAGATTTTATCTCTTTGTGCTGATCGACAGCGTTGTTTGCTGGAGATTTAGAGATGCTGGCATCCTTTTGTCAGAAATTGAAATGGTGCTGACAATTATTATTATTATCGAGGGGATTTCACAACCCAAAACTGGATTGGTTGAGCGATGTTTAGCTCTATGCTCTAGCGCCGGGTTGCATCCCGCAACCTGAGGCTCAGAGCACTTTGCGAATGATGTGCGCTGTTCCAAGCAGTGCGCTTTTCTGGAGGGTTCCTTGGTGGAGATGGCCGCACTTCAGCTCTCGCAGGGCAGTCTTGAAATTCTTGGACATTGCCCCCAGAGCTCCGATGACCACTGGAACGACGTCCACCTTCATCTGCCACAGTCTCTGGAGTTCGATGGCAAGGTTACGGTACTTTTCCTTCTTCTCCGCTTCCTTGTCGACGATTCTGGGGTCGAAGAAGATTGAGACGTAGATCAGTTTGGCCGACTTCTCCTGTTCGTCTTTTACGACGATGTCCAGTCGGTTGGCGTGAAGTGCTCGATCAGTTTCCATCCTCTTGTCCCAGTAGATCTGCACGGCTTCGTTTTTAACCACGGGCGCGGGTTCGTGCTCGTACCACCTCTCACTGAGCGGGAAGTTATGGATCCGCAGAAGGGCCCAGTGAAGGTTTCGGGCAACTTTATTGTGTCTGCGCTTGTACTCCTTCTGCGCCAGCACTCCGTATTCGCTTATCACGTGGTTGATACTTTCATCTGAGCTCCTGCAAATTCTACAGGTAGTAGGGACGTTTCAATTGTCGATCGTGTTTTGAATGTACCTGGTTCTGAGGGCTTGCTCTTGAGCTGCCAGAATAGTGCCTTCTGTTTCCCGTTTCAGCTCACCCCTCAGAAGCCAGTTCCAAGAGACTGGTACAATTTTGTCCTGAACAGCTTCGAGGTTCTGGCCGGACATCTTCATGCTCTTCCATTTGTTAGTTCGATCGAGGCATCGATGCTGTTTGAACTGGTCAGCCGTTTCGGTCTCTTTCAGCAACTTCGCCTCAACTAAGCAGCGTGCCCACGGATCGTCGCTCTCTCTGAAGTTTTGGGAGAGAGCGCGTTTTTCCGCTTCAACGCAGTCCTCAACGCTGATGAGGTCACGCCCCCCTCCCCCTCTCTTCTGTTAATGTAAAGCCTGTCTACGCAAGATTTTGGGTGCGGTGCTCGATAGATGGTCATGAGCTTCCTGGTTTTGATGTCCATGTCGGTGCAGTTCTTCTTGGTTCAGTTAATAATGCCAGCAGAATAATGGACTACGGGGACGGCCCACAGGTGTTGATGGCCTTGATGGTGTTGCCCCATTGACGTGTGACTTCAGGATGAGCAGGAGTCGGGTAAGGTACCCCTCCCGAATGGAATCTTACATCGTTCTGAAGAGAATGGTGTTATACTCCATGACACCCAGGTACTTGTAACCTGTCTCCTCGATATCCTTGATGGTACCTTCTTCGATGACGATTATCTCGGACGCAGTAACCTCTCCTCTGTCGATGTTGAGGACTCTGCATTTGCTTACACCGAGCAGCATCTTCATGTCTTGAGAGTATTTATGGACTATATTAAGAGCTGCTCTTCTTGATCCTTTGATATAGCATAGAGCTTGAGATCGTCAATGTAAGGCAGGTGGCTGAGCTTCATTATACGACTGTAGTAGTAACCCTGGCCGGCCTAGTTCAGGGTCTCGGAGAGGAGGATCATGGTCAGGACAAAGAGTAGTGAAGATAGAGAGTCACCCTGGAAGATGCCCCGCCTAATGCTCACCTCGCCGAGGTGTTTATTGGTGCTTGTGAACTGGGACTTCTAGTTGGGCATGGTCGTCGCGATTAGGTTACGGATGCTGCCGGCAATGCCGTAGATGTTCAGGCATTCCAGTATCCAGGAGTGGGGGACCATGTCGAAATCCTTCTTGTTGTCAACAGAAGCCATGCTTAGGTTCTTATTATTATTATTATTATTATTACTATCGAGGGGATTTCACGACCCAGACTGGATCAGTTGAGCGATATTCAGCTCCACACTCTGTCGCCGGGTCACATCCCGCGATCTAAGGGTCAGAGCACTTTGCAAATGATGCGCGCTGTTCCAAGCAGAGGGCTCTTCTGGAGGGTTCTTGGGTGGAGATGGCCGCACTTCAGCTTTCGCAGGGCAGTCTTGAAATTCTTGGACATTGCTCCTAGAGCTCCGAAGACCACTGGAACGACGTCCACCTTCATTTGCCACAGTCTCTGGAGTTCGATGGCAAGGTCACGGTACTTTTCCTTATTACTATTATTCTCATTATTATTAATATTTTTACTATTGCCTTTGTTATTACTATTATTACTAGTGGGTCCGCGCGTGAAAAAATTCACGCAATAATCGATATTTTTTATTAGTATAGACCGTTGTGGAATCTTCTCTTCTCTGACTTGCTTCATTTTCTTCACTGATCCTTTGTCGTGCTTTCAATCTTAGGGTTTTTTTCTCTGTACTGTAGTATCCTCATTTTCCCGCTCACGCTGATCAGCAGCTCTCATTCACTTTATAACCTTTCAGCTTCTAGTCTTTCTTGACTGTATCGCATAGACGATTCATCTCTCTCCATGCATTCGTAGAACGTCTTCGATCTAGAGAATGTAGTAGTCTCGTACTACTTATCTGTTCCCTATCTTTCTTCTTGATTACGCGTGCGTCGTCAATACTGAGAGGCAGAAATAAATTTTGAGTAAAACCCTGCACTGAACTTGAATGTAACTCCAGCCAGTTTGTATGCATGTCAGCGCTCCGTAGCCAAGATACGGTCTTGCGTACTTAAATATCTGCTTCACTGAAATGCTGAAATTTGGGCTATGAGACAAAATTCGCACCTTCCGGCAACGACAGTGTGAAGGATCATATGCGTGGTATGGAGCTGAAGGAGCACATGGTAATGGACAGAAATACAGAGGATAGCAGGCTCTGCGTCAGCGACCTCCTTTGAACGGGAATAATAGTGCTGTAGAAGAAAAACAAGAAGAAAAAGTGAAAGACAGTGAGCTAGAAAAAAAATTGTCTTCTGCCGTGAAATATCACCCCCTCCAGAGCGCTTCGTTGACCATCTGCCATGACCTGAGAGAAAAAAGTTATAAAATCGGACTCCAGAAGCTACATACAAAGTGTTCCGCTTTTCGAAAAGTGTCTCAAGCAAGAAGTGTCATCAGTTAAAGGGATAAGGAACAGCCGTCGCCATCTTTTGCAGCCTGGTCGTCGATTTACAAAATCTGCAACCTGGCTTATTTTTCTCCTATCTATTACCTTCGAGGCGGACACAAAATAAATAAATAAATTCACGAAACGTTTTATTATATAAGGATTACTCCTGTCATTATTAGTAATAATAACACTATTATTAATAAAAGTACGCGCTTAAGCATCAAGAGAAGGATCATTAGACCAAAATGAAGCGCTGAGTAGCCCTAGAAAAAAGAAAGATGATTTACTTCTATTTCATTTTATCATTTGCTTACCGTATCAAAGAGCTCGACTCCCTGAGGCTTTACATTCCTTTCACCAAGGGACAAACTTAGCGGTTGGTTAGTAGACTCCCAATTATGGACAAGATTCCCAGTCGATCAGCGGCATACATACTAATAAAAATACAACTTTCGCAAAAAATATGTGCTTGCTTAACAAATATTTTACCTTAAAGGTGCTATAAGTTCACAAATTTGAATTTGAAAATTTTTTAGGACATGCAATATATTATATGCATGAAATTACTAGAATAATAGTAATAATAGTAGCAATATCAAGCATCGACGTTTGGCGTAGATGCTGATTACTTTACGGTGGGAAACGCTATAGTCTGGGGATTGATGCAGATAGAACTAGCTGCTAACATAGGAGACAAATTTTAATTTAGGATAGTTTTGAATATCGGCAGAGTTAAGCCTGGTGCCCACGTAAAAACTTTCGTTGCCTCTTGCAGCCTAGAAACAACCCAGCTCATCCGTTTACGTAGCCGCAACACGGCTTCAGCTTACGCAAAATTTCATTATAAAGAATTGTTGAATGTCTCAGTCGCTTCTGCAATTTTTACACCATTATTGCAAATGGCAATGCTGAACTTTCAACTAGCTCTCCTAATTGTGAGCAGTTTAAGTACACAAAGATTGATATTCTGAAAATTAGTGCAAGATATTCATAGACGTCAAGCTGAAGTCGCGGCCACAACTACGCAGTCGGATTCGTAGAGCTGGTTCTGGGTTGCTAGCGGCACCGCAAGTTGTTACGTGGGCACCGGGCTTGAGAGTATATAAGAAAACTACTGACGCAACTTATATTAGATACTCCTTTGAAATTCGGGGCGCTGCTATGTTTTTCTAACATGCTTGATTGGAATGCGTGATGTTCAAAAAAAAATTTTTTTAACATACTTGATTGGAATGCGTGACGTTCAAAAAAAATTTTTTTTAACATGCTTGATTGGAATGCGTGACGTTAAAAATTTTTTTTTTTAACATACTTGATTGGAATGCGTGACGTTCAAAAAAAATTTTTTTAGCATACTTGATGGGAATGCGTGACGTTTAAAAAAAAATTTTTTAACATGCTTGATTGGAATGCGTGATGTTAAAAAAATTTTCTGATTATCGTCGCAAAATTTGTAGTTAAAATGCGTAGATTATATTATGTTGCTATTTCTTCCATTGCTAAAAATACATAAATTTATTAACTATTTTTCAGTCTCACCTAGTCTTAACATGAAGCAGTTGATCTAAGACTACTAATTTATATCTCTTATATTTTTCCCCAATCACTTGCTCTGCTCGTCGATGGACAACAAACTATCAAACTTTAGTTCGTGCAGTTTACATTAAAATGAAGTATTAAGTTTATAAGTGAATTGGAACCCTACTTGCGCTTAGTCAACATATTTAATTACTTTGCTCTCGCATCACTTATTTTACTATGTAGTGTTAATGTTTTAAAGCTAATATGGCACTGTATTAACTTAAGTGAGCAACGAAAATGATATTACAACTAAAATTCAATTTGCAGCTGAAATGCAGAGTCACAATACGTCTTTAGCTGTTTTCCATGAACACCTTAGATATCTTCCTGCATTGAATACAGCAGCATAAAAATAATCAGCTGCTTCCGCCAAACTTCGTAGCACTTCTCCTGTATTAAATCAAGCGGTAAATATTCTACTACGTTTCCGACAACAACGCCAAATATTAAATACAAAGTTGCTTTAACCATCCAAACGCCTGCGCTTGCTATTAAGCCTCGCTCAAATATTAAATACTAAGCAGTGTTCAGTATTCAGGCGCATGGTAACACTCTGTCGATTACCAGGCCCGGTGGCCATTACCATGACAGAGAGTTTAATATCTGCGAGGGTCCCTCACATCAGCCGTGTGGACCCCGTAGCTCTAACGGCCGTGTTATGAAACGAAGCAACGAAATTACATGTCACGTTAACAGTTTAATGTGATGCCCTCACCACCATTGCCCACATCACTTCCATACAGCTGGGGGTGAGAGGAAGATTGGTCTGAATCCCTTGTGTGGTGAGGCAAATATTGGCATGGATCACTTGTGTGGTGAAGGAAATATTGGTATGTAGCACTTGTGTGGTGAAGCGAATATTGGTCTGCATCATTTGTACGGGGAAAGGAATGTCGGTCTGTATTACTGATATGGTGAATGGAATATGAGGATTTGTATCACTTGTGTGGTGAAGGCAATATTGGTCTGAATCACTGGACTGATGTTGGAGATAGTGGCCTGTACTGCCGAGAAATTTTTGCATAATTTAATTACCTTCCATACAACATTGCCTAATTTTCTCGCTCATTTTCCAATAGACCTCGCTTTAAGAATGAAATGTAACCGAAATTAGTAACAATTTAGAGGTTATTTTGAGTCAAGTCACTGGATAATACAGAAAAAATTTAGAGGTATGACTGTATGGAAAATGTATGGGCTTAAGTAGAAAATATAAATAGGCATGGCTTTGCGAAGTGATATTTTTTATGTATTGTTTGCAGTCCATATATTAAGCATGATATTATCTGTTGAAATTTTCATTTATTAAGAAATTGGCCAGGAGTGTAGCTTTATGTTTTCCACTTATCATTCCGTTCATCCTTGTTCTTCATCTCTTGTATTATTTGAATACAATATCCATTACGGATCCTTCTAGAATTCTCTAGAATGCGCTTCACTCTATTGAAAATTATGAGCACTTATCCCATTCCTATAGGATCCGGCATCGACTATTACCAGATAATTACTGAAAGTTATTTAGATTACACATAAATAAACTATTCCTAAAGACACCAAAGAAAAAATTACACTAAAGATGGATAAAAACAAACAAAGAAATAATGTACACTGAAGGTAGATAACACACTAAAGTGAGAAATATAATAAAGCAAGATAATACACTATACGAAGATAATACAATAAAGAAAGAAATACCTCAAAGGCCACGCCCAAAAATACACCCTACATTTACAACAAATACTCTCAGTAATGTACCCTCCACATAAAACAAAAAAAAATGCCCAACGAAATACACCTAAAATAGACAAAAAATACACCCAAAATACGCAACAAAATACCCCCAACATATGTAATAACATACACCCCAATATCCAAAAACACGCCACAATACACACCTCACAATATGCAATAAAACACACCCCATAGTACGCAACAAGAATACCCTAAAATACGCAAGAAAACCTTCCCCAAAATGCACAACAAAACACTCTAGAATATACGCAACAAAACCTCTCCAAAATACGCAATAAAAACACCCCAAAATAAGCAACGAAATACTCCCTAAAATACGCAACAAAAACACCCCAAAATACGCAACAAAACACTCCAAAACTAAGCAACGAAAACACTCCAAAATAAGCAACGAAATACTCCCCAAAATATGCAACAAAATCAACCCAAAATACGCAACAAAAACAACTCAAAATACGCAACAAAATACTCCCCATAATACGCAACAAGGCACTCTCTAAAATACTTAACGAAATACTTCGCAAAATACGCAACAAAAAAGACCCAAAATACACAACAAAACACTTCCAAAAATACGCTACGAAACACACTCTAAATACGCAACGAGCTACACCCCACAATACGCCTGTAACCTGCACCAATTAGAAAAAGTTGCTGCAATAAAGCCTGGGCCTCTCACTGTTATTTCGCTCGCCCTGAAGTTACGGACACTGCTGTGCTTTATTGAAGGGGGCCCTTCAGTGCAAAGGTCACCTATCCTGATATGGAAGGGGCCGTTCCCTGTCCTGATGTGGAAAAGGACCTTCAGTGTGAAGGCCTCCTGTCCTGATATGGAAGGGGCTCTTCAGTGTGAGGATCACCTGTTCTGATATGGAAGGGGCTCTTCAGTGTGAGGATCCCCTGTTCTGATATGGAAGGGGATCTTCAGTGTGAGGGCCTCCTGTCCTGATATGGAAGGGGCCCTTCAGTTTGAGGATCACCTGACCTCATATGGA
>LQNS02001154.1:6940199-6951766 GCA_001587735.2 Parhyale hawaiensis
ATTTGGTGGTTAGTCTTTTTAGATGACTAGCTTGAACCTGTGGATTCATCAATACATATATTTGGTGGTTAGTCTTTTTAGATGACTAGCTGGAACCTGTGGATTCATCAATACATGTATTTGGTAGTTAGTCTTTTTAGATGACTAGCTACAACCTGTGGATTCATCAATACATGTATTTGGTGGTTAGTCTTTTTAGATGACTAGCTGGAACCTGTGGATTCATCAATACATGTATTTGGTGGTTAGTCTTTTTAAATGACTAACTGGGACCTGTGGAAATACCACAGAACAAAAGCAAGGTTTGTCAGTGATGTCTTGGACCCGTATCATGCATACGAAGTGTGAAAATATATTCCAAGCCAGACAGTAAATCTTCTACCTATGACCAAAGAGCTTCAATAGAGAAGGAGGGAGCCTTGTGGCCCAGTTACAGACTTGCCAGCGAGTCAACAAGATCTCTTATAGCTTGAGACGCTCATTGGTGGAAAAGACGGGGGAGCACTGAGTTTCACGGGGGAGCAGCAGAGGAACCGAGTTACTGATATATGATTGGTGCTTACGTAACTGGCTGTAGCCATAAGAGACTCTTTACTGCTTTGCGATTGGTGCACACGACAACGGGCTGACAGCCATAAGAGACTCTTGAGCTTCAACGGGCTAGGCTACTAACTCCCTCCTTCTCTATACAAGCTCCTTGCCTATGACCTAGCAGCTAAAAAATAATAAAAATTTGACTCGTGCTGTTCCCTCCCAAGAGGAGCACATCTAGCGCAAACTAAGGAAGACACAGACAGGCAGTTTCTTCAGTATTTTTGCAAGGACATTTTCGCTGAATGATGACGTAATAGTCGTCATTTTGTTGTTTTCACCACAAGTTGGTATACAGGATACGAGCTTATCTACACAGCTCCAACCTCTCGAAATTCTGTCAATGCTTAGTGGCCATAAAACTCGGAGCCCAGCAGTCTTTTTGGAATGAAATCCTCCTAAGAATTAGTATAGTATCTAATGCCGAAGCCACGTATGGCTTCATAATGCCGGGGACACACTAGGCATTTGCACAGACAACTTGAAGCAAGGATGCGAGACTCGGACGTCATTTATATTGCGGTATCTTTGCTACCGGTTTGAAGTGTGTATCGATACGGCACGAGCTGCTCACACGAGCAACCAGTTGGGCGTTGAAATGCACATGTACTCCCGGCATTAAGAGCAACTGGAAGCGAGGATGAGCAACTTGCTCGTCGTTTTGAAATATATTTCAACTCTGTAGCATAGATACGGTGGCATGAACGACGTGCAAGTTTCCCATCCTGCCATCACGTTATTCCTGTGAAGGTCCAGTGTGGCCCCAAGATAACACGTTAAGAATATGCAGTTCAAATGTTTTTCTCGCATAAAGAAATTGTTCACGTCACAACACTGGTGAGTGAACGATGACGTCACAGGAATCTCGGTGTAGAGCTGAGCTGCTCTTAGAAGCTGCCCATCTAAGTTTTCATTAGTCTATGGTATCTAGCATACCCTAATTTTCCATATCCAATACTGTAGGAACCAGTAGAAACTCCCAAGAACAAAACCATTGTTCTTCAATTATAATCATGATGCCCTCGGACCCGTATTACAGTATGCATACGAAGGGTGAAAAATGTCCCACGCCAGGCAGTGAATTTTTTTTTTTTTTAGCTTAGACTTTCAAGCAGCAACAGCTCAAATTTAAGCTTGACTCATCCTCCTATTGATCCCTTCCCAGGTCGGATCAAGGACAACCTAATTTTCCCCTACCAACAAAAGTGTCACAATCGCACTGGAGGGACAAGTAGAAACATAATGCAGATTATTCCCGGATGTCTGTTCGCTTTATTTGGTATTCTTACTTGCTGTACTGATGCTACACTTGAGGATGCAATGCACGTGGCAATTTGATGTTGAGTGCAATTTAGGTCAACTCTACAATCCCCACAAGCCTGGCAATAAATAACATACTTTTATCATTCGGTGTACTGAAGTTGTTTCAAGTCGTATACAGGATATACACGAGGGGAGATTCAATCAAATTTAGTGATGCTTCGCTACTTAATAATATACATTAATGTTTTTTTGGCATGACATCTAAGGGAAGGAAGAAGTGTGCAGCTCAGAAGAACAGAAGCAGGGGGCCACTTATATTTTATGACAATATGAGTTGGCCAATGCAGCCTATCCTTCAGTAACATTTTATTAACGAAAGTATGATGAATGAAAAAGAAAGGGTCATCACAAATTCTTCGCTGTCATTTTTGACATCACAGACACTCTAATATTTTATATTCTACTTTTTATGCTTCAATCCTACTTCAAATTCCCATAAACTTTACCAACGTCTTCTGCTGACGATGCTTAAATCCTACATAACAGAACCGTCGACAGTACATGTATGTTACATGTTCAAATGTTTACCATCTGCACCAAACGCCGGATGTTGTGTTTAACTACTGTTACTAATATGTTTATTCACTACTGATTTTTTTCTCGTGTTATTACTTGCTTCTATTATTATTATTATTATTATTATCATTACCTCCGCCAAGGACGTTATGAATTTGTCGTGTTTGTCTGTTAATCTCTTTGTCTGTCTGTGCTTCCGTTTGTCTGTATCTAAGATTGCTCAAACGTTCTGGACGGATCCTTTCGAAATTTACAGGGATTATTAGGCATGTTAAGAGTAAGAGATGATTAACTTTTTGTAACAATCCCTTCATCTGTCTGTTTGTTTGTCTGTCTGTCTAGATATTGTTTCTTAAGGCCATAACTCGAAAAGTTATGGACGGATTTTTCCTGAAATTTACATGAGTTGTTAAGTATATTATGAAGAGTAAATGACCAAATTTTTGGGATGATCTGTTGGTTTGTCGCTATATTTGATATGATGCTTGTTAGCACAATAACTCAAAAAAGTTATGTATGGACCTTATGAAATTTACATGAGTTGTTAGTAATGTTGAAAGACATAATGATTAAATTTTGGTGATGATCGGTTGATTTGTTTGTGTGTTTGACTTATGTTTTTCATAATGTTTGTTAGTAGCATAACGAAAAAAAATTATCAACGGATCTTCGTGAAAATTACAGGATTTATTAATACTATTAATTGGCACAAATGATTAAATTTTGGTGTTGATACAAACAAAATCATGGTTTCAGAACCAATTTGAATTTTTCGTTGCCTTTGCCTTGCTTGGAGGAGGTATGCGCTCTCAGAGTGCTTTCTAATTACCTTCAATTACTAGTGTGATCGGCAGCGAAATGTAATGGGGAATAATTTACTAACAAACTCCCTCTACTATTCTCGCTTGTAGGCTGATTTTATTACACAGAAAAAATAGATATTGCACCCAAGCCAACTAGTTCTATTCAACTAGACTGCCGGTGGGTCAATAAAAGCCTATCCTAAAATGAATTTTCTTTTGTTGTTGTTTTTGTAAAAAAATGAAATAAATGTTTAGCCGAGCCGTATCCAATTTGCAATGGTTGCAGAGCTACATTATTGATCTATTGATATAACAAATTGAAGCGTTGATTTTCTGAAATCTTCGAGCTCCCCTCCGTTTATTCCCTAAGTGCAATAGCCAAGATTGTGTACACGATGGCATACAAGCAAACAAGCAAGCAAGTACGCAAGCAGGATTATTGGAGTTGTATGAATAAAGAGATAAACAAAGGTAGGCGTCACCACTTCCATTATAGCTGGGCAAAATTTCAGTCCTGTCAGCATTTACGACCCATTTTGACTCCCAATAGGCAGTTAGGCAGCACCGTACGTGAAAATAAGGAACAGTCATGCCATAAAATAGCATTTTAGTCGAAACCTGATGGCATGAATAACCCGGCTAAATGATTTTTATCGTTACCTTCGTGTTTTTTCTTATGCTTAAGCCTAGATTTCCCACCAAGCGTCCAGTTTTGGATATAGATCAACCTTGTCAATATCCCACAAACATATCTACAACAAATTACATCAAAGATATAGATCGCCGATACTTCTATTTCCATGAAACTTGTTAGCATCGAAGACCTGAAAATAAAATCTCTGTTGAACATTCATGTTTATTTCTCGTAAGTAAAACGAAAGGAAATCCTCAGTTAATTTCGAACCAAAGTCAAGTTTTCGCCACAGCTCATAATAATTCCAGGCCCACCTCCAGGATCGTCAAAGGTCATCGAGTACGTTTTTGGCCAAGAGCGTTTTCATTTTTCTTGTTTTTCTTCTATTTTCTGTGGGGCGATAATTAATGACGTCATCTTTTGCTGCCCAGACCCGTGTGATAAATAGATCTTTTTCTGCACCTTTGGGTTAGCAAGTCAGTTGGTTTTGGGGAAAATCATGGACACTGGACAAGTTCAGCATTCAGTATTGGTGAGAAAGACTCAAGTAAATCAATAACACCTCACATTGAGCATTTTGATCAATTATTCGATTTTACTGATCATACTGCAATAGCACGAATATAGGCGAAATATGAGTACTTTATATAAGTTTAGTTCCCTTCGTTTGTTTTTCACTACAAATGTTAAAATTAAAGGAAAACGGGCATTGGTGTCCTGTTTTATAAACTATAAAAACTTCAAAATACCTAGTAGAATATCAAAGAAAGCATGATGTAGAAGGCCTCGTGGCGTGAGGCCATCACACGTGGTAAGGGAGGGGGGAGAACTGAATGTGCTGAGTCAGGAATACAAATTCAACGCAGTCATTTTTGATGGCCAGCTAACTCTAGTTTTCGGCATTTTTCACATCTCAGTCAACCCACTTGACTGCCTGAAATAGATTGTGGTGATGGCTCAACTCCTTCTGCCTCCTTTTGGGTGGACAGACAAACAAACAGACATACAACTTTACGAAAAACATGCTCACCGCCGTCGCTTCGCCAGCGGGTGGTAATATATGGATAGCTAAAGCCCCTATTACACTGCTGAACATTGCCCGGCAAACAGGGCGATTTGCCGGGCCTAGCAACACATTTTGCCCTCTGCCCGGCAGCACTATCGTCGTTCACGACGATTGCGCGTTCAAGTAAGCTTTGCTGCGCGTTCCACCACTAAAATAAACACTACCTAGGCTAACCTAACCTAGCCTAGCCTAAGCTTCCCTTACCTAACCTCCTGACCTAACCTTCTAACCAAACCTAACCTCCTGACCTAACCTTCTAACCAAACCTAACCATACAGAACCTTACCTAACCTAACCTAACCCAACCTAACCCAAGCTAACCTTTCTAATCTTACTTAACCTTACCTAACCTTATCTAACCTAACCTTACCTTACCTAACCTAACCTAACCCAACTTAATCAGCGATACAGCGAGCAGCGCGGCGCACCAACTTGAACGCCGCTCACACGCACACGATCTGCGTACACAAACATGCACACAAATCGTCGTGAACGACGATAGCGCTCCTCGGCAGACATTCGTTGCTGCCAGAGGTTTGTTTGCTCATTGCACCAACTTTGCCTCCTAATTAAACAGCGGACATTATCAGGCCAAAATCTCCTAAGCTATTTGTGTTTAAGCCTGTGTAACTTTTACAAAAGAATACCAATAGCTCTAGTGGAACAGGACTGGCAGATTTTATTCGGCGTGGAATCAATTTTACATGAACAGTTTGTAACTTAAAGCTCCCCAGCTTATTTGATCTTGGGATTTCTCTGTCACGTGTAACAGCACCTCAGTGTTCCGTGGGAATTTTCCCCGTGATTCTGTCAGCTGTTCGCCGAACATTGTCCGCCCGTGTAACAGGGCCTTAAGATACATCCTGTTTGCCATGCGTGAGTTTGTATGTATTTTATACCTAAGTATGTATGAATATTGGTTACACACCTAAAATGAGGAAACCAATGTATGATAGTACCTCATACATAGTTCACCTGTATATGTTAATTAAAATAAATGTGTGTAATCAGTAATTTCATGAAATCCCCCATGAAAATTTCAGTAATTTCGTGTAATCACGGTTTCACTCGCGGATTCCACGAAGTAACTAAAATACAGCCAGTGATTTCATGAAATAACAGAAGCACCAATCTAGCTCTGTAATTGGCAATATGTCTTCATAGAGTTAAAATATTTTTATATTTGAAGCACAATTAAAAAATTAAAATAGGCCAAGCTGTTCTAAGTTCTTTCTTGCTGCCTACATGAATATTACGAGCTCTTATGATGCATGTGAAAATTTGGTGAGAGGTGTCAGCTTGCATTTTACATTCACGTCTTCTTAACTGATTCGAACACGAAACAATATTGTGAGATCAGGAGTTGCATTTCAGTTTTGTCATGATGCATCTGCACAAGTAAGTCGTCCTCACTCTCCACATCACCGCACTGAAGGATCTCATACCTGGTGATACACCCAAACTGTGAAGAACTTTGTGTCTGAGAATTAAGCAATAGTGCTTGATAGGCCGGGAAACTCTCTCGAATTAAACCGTATCGAAAATATATGGTCGATATTATGGGTAACACTTATTAAGGGCCAGCGAGAATGCTCAAGACTGGTGGACTCTATGCTACAGCGAATGAAAAACCCTCTGGAAAATACAGGTCACCACATTATGGACCTGTACTTTTGGCCCAACCAATATGGGAACTTTCATTCTAAATTAATTAACTTGCACAAAGCCTGGCGTAGTAATATATATAATATATATATATAGACTCAACAGCAGCTCACCTGGAAAGCAGGTAATGTAAAAATTACGTCAACTTTTAGCTTGGCTGCTTCATGCAGAGAGTTTAAAACTTTCTAAAATCGTGAACTATTCATTGTTAGGTACGAGGCCTGTCCTAAGCTCAATGCTGACGAGAAACAAAAGTTGCTGATAGCGTCATTTTGCCACCTAATGCTCTATATACCAGACCCGACGAAAAAGTTACCTAAAGAGCGAGTTCAGCAGGATATGCGTCTAGGCCAATCTTCTTCGCAGCTTTTGAGCAATTCAAATCATTTTGGGGTCCAGTTTTCCCTGTTATCTGTTCACTACTGTTGTATGTAACGGTTCCGTTTTACGTAAAAATTTACGTTAAATGGTAGCGATCGTAACTGCAAGGTCAAAAAAATGCATTTGTCTCATGAAATACCGGACTATTTTAGTATTTTCGTGATATTTTCGAGTGAAACAGTGATTACACGAAATCACTGAAATTATGAGGGATTTCATGAAATTATTGATTTCACACATCCACTGTAACATATTTTTGACGGCTTAGAAAGCTTTTACTGTATTTTCAATTCACTTTGACCGAGCTGTCGACACTCTCAATATATGTCGCTTTTAAGACAAAAACTTCAAGACCCGTGAATAATGATTGGTATGGACAATGTACTTTTCTCTAGGATACGGTACGGAATTTTTGTTACCAAAAAGTATTTATAGTTGGAGAGCTTAGGGACAACTGTTCATACCAATGATTTAGGGATTAGTATGTAAATTTTTGTAATTTGTTGATAGTGATTATAACAAGGTGCTTTTAAAGTAAAAAAGCTAAATTTTAGTCATTTTCTTTTCCTGCCGTGACATTCTTGTTGCAATGTATCAAAATTCTACAAACGCTTCCTGTTTGTTTATTCTAACGGGTGGCGCATAAGCTACATCCCTTGTAGAAAGCTATTTGGTAGAATAAAGACAATATTTAGATAAACTTTAAGGTTTTCTCTATTGTAAACAACAGAGTTTGTCTACCGAATAACTTTGTAAAAGGGGTGTAACTTACGCACCACCTGTTAGTCATGACGTTACGACCCGTCGCTCCAACATACACTTCTTTGTAATTATTGCATCAGCAAACGTTGTCTGTCAACACAAATGCAATAAATGCGAAAAGTGTATGTTGGAGAGACGGGTAGTTATATCCTGACTACGTTAACGGGCATCAAACAAATGTAGGAAAACAGCAAGTCAATAGTAGGGCTACTGTGTATCAACATGTCCTCGAAATTGGAGCACTATTAATTGGTAGGATGTTGATATACTGCAGCAAGAATTTCACAGAAAAAAAAATTAATAGAGTCTAGATTTTCGAATTTAAAAGCTAATTGTTATAATCGTTATCCACACATTCAAGAAATTTACATACCAATCCTTATATCATTAGTGTGTACTGTTGTTCCTGAGCTCTGAAACTATAATTACCTCCGCCAAGGAGGTTATGTTTTCATTGTGTTTGTCTGTCTGTCACCAAGATAAACTCAGAAAGTTATCAACCGATTTAAACGAAATTTACAGGGATTGTTTGGTAGGTTAGGAGGAGCAGATGTTAACTTTTGGTAATGATATGTCCATCCGTGTATTTGTTTGTCTGCCTCATTTTTCTCAATGCCATAATTCAAAAAGTTAGAAATGGATTTTTATGAAATTAACACGAGTTATCAGGTATATAACAAAGAGTAAATGACCAAATTTTGGTAATGATCCGTTCGTTCGTTTGTCACTGTTTTTAATTTTATGTTGAAAGCACAATAACTGAAAAAAATAATGAATGGATCTTTATGAAATTTATAGATGTTGTTAGTAATGTTAAAAGACATTAATGATTAAATTCTGGTGCAGATCGGTGGGTTTGTTTGTTTGTTTCACTCGTGTTTGTCATAACGTATGTTAGCAGTATAAATCAAAAAATTATGAAGGGATCTTCAAGAAAATTCCACAACCCGTTATTACTATCAAACGTCGCAAATTATTAAATTTTGGAGTTTATACAAGTAAATTTTATGTTTCAGCGCCAATTTGATTTTTTTTCTACCGTTGCCTCTCATGGCGGAGGTATGCGCTCTCAGAGTGCTCTAGATCTTTTTGGAAACAAAAATTCCCTACCGTATCCTAGATACGAGCACATTACGTATAGCTAAACATCAGAACTCACGGGCACATGCTAATGAAAACACAGATGGGCAGTTTCTAAGCGCAGCTCAACTTTTCCTGGAGCTTTTGTTATGTCATAGTTTAGCCACCACCGTTGTGCCTCGAACAATTTTACTTAACGAGAACAATATTTGGACTTGGAAAAACGAAAAAATATTAGCTATCTAAATTATAATTCTGCTTGAAGCTCCATCCGCCCGTCCGTCCGTCCATCCATCCCTATTTCCGGTGTCTGTACGTGACGCTTTTCAGCGTTAGGTAAGGGAACTCCAATTTGCAAGAAGCTCTGATTTTCGCTGGAATGAAGTTCAACCATAGTTGCTTTCTTTAGCGCCTCTTGGTTTGGTTTTGTTTATCGACGGCAGAGGTGTACAACTTTAGCCTGGCCACCAAGAATAATGAGCGCTTCATATTTTCGTGCGTCGTAATTTTTACGCTTCGTATGTACTCGGATGATGCGGGTCTCAGATGTCGAAAACGGCGCTTGGCACTCCTGAATTTCCGCTATCTCTTGCGTTTTCTAACTCTTCTCATTCCAGCTTCCCAGTCGATGCACGAGTTCCTCTAAGCTTCACTGGGCTGCAGGCATATTTAGAACGCAGGTTTCCAGTCAACGAACTTCTTAATGAGGGAGATAGTTCTGAAAGTCTTCCAGGTTCTTTATTTATATGTAACCCGACGCTTTTGGACCATTAGACGTTGGCCGTCTTCAGTGGAACAAAATTTCAAAAAACTCAGCAACAGAGCTCAGAAAGTAAAGGTAAAGTCAACTTAGACCACACCCTCACCTGGGAAACCCACATGCACTGGTTTGTGCTGCGGGTATAGGCCCACTGGCCCCAGATGAGCAAGTGTAGTCGCAGTCGCCCTCGGGNCCCCCCACCCCCCTCATCTCTGAGGAAAGCAGTTCCGCCACGGCGCCGAACATGCACACACAACTGCCGAGTCAGCACACCAAGATCTGCAAAGAGCTCATGTGCCTCACGGGGCATCGAACGAGCGATACAAGGTGTTAGAGCCAAGGAGCTTCAATAGAGAAGGAGGGAGCCTTGTGGCCCAGTTACAGACTTCCCAGTTACAGTCAACCAGATCTCTTATGGCTGTGAGACGCTCATTGGTGGAAAAGACGGGGGACCACTGAGTTTCACGGGGGAGCAGCAGACGAACCGAGTTACTGATATGCGATTGGTGCCTACGCGACTGGCTGCAGCCATAGGAGACTATTTACTGATATGCGATTGGTGCATACGACAACTGGCTGACAGCCATAAGAGACTCTTGAGCTTCAACGGGCTAGGCTACTGGCTCCCTCCTTCTCTATACAAAGCTCCTTGGTTAGAGCTGAGAACGGAAGCATGCAGCTACACAATTAAGAGTCGTATCCTGGCTACCGAATATGAAATAGAAATTCTAAATATTTATCAGATTTTCGTCGCTCAATGTACTTTATTCTTCATTAGCTACTTAATATATCTGATGTGAAGATACATCACATCTCCTGCTGTTTGCTGTTTGTTGGTAAGCTCATCTTCCACTGTTCAGTCTTGAAGTGTCGAGAGTTAAATGTTGATTGTTCTTTCATTGTATCAAAAACCCAGAGACTTTCAAAACTCCTTCAATATGAATATGACTGAGTGTCATCATATATTCTAAGATATACGTGAACTTTATATAAATACGCAATCGTGTAGATATAGCAGCAAATTTCCCTTCAAAAATTAATGTGAACTTCTGCTCATTTTCATTCGTTTATGAGTTGCTTCACTTAAAAAGACTTCGGCAAATGAGACAGCTCTGTCAAAGAAAGACATGCTGAAGTGAGATATCAAACAGCTATCTGCAATGTTTTATTTTAGCCGTTAGCTAGGCCTTCGGGACTTTTGTCTGCTGTGTCCACTTTGGCTCCTTCCGATTTCATATTCCTTCTGATATTATTTTCGTCTGTTTTCCCACTTCTTTCTCAACTTACTGTTCCCATGCGAGTTGATCCTGTGTGGGAACACCTTCGTGGAAGGGGTCCCCGTGACTACGGACATACTATATGTTCCTACCTTTTCTTCTCTCAGAAAGCTCACTACTTATTTAGGGAGGCTTAAACTAATTTATATTACTACTACTCCTCTGGAATATCTAATAAAAACCGCCTTTGATAAATCCGTCAGTTCTGAACGCATTGACGGTAAGTGAAAAGATAACAATAAGAAAATTCAAAAGATCTCGTAGTTCAATGCGAGATAAAAAATCATAAAAACCGAAGTGAAAATTATTGAGAAAATGGTGCAAACGGGAATTTGAGAAAAGCAGTATTGACCGTGACTTGAAAATATTGAAGAGCATTACGAAATGAATAACAAAACATACACACACAACAGGAAAGAAAACCCTATTGACAAAATACTGAACTCGTGAGGTCACATGAGATGGCTGCATTAAGATCACAATATAATAAGTGCCAATAGATACAAGAAAGCATTGCTTAATAATATATTGCAGCTTCTTTGCATCATCTGCAAGCGTTAGGTCGTATTGTTGTGGTTGATTGTTGAGTTGCCTCCAAGAGGGCGGAGTTTGAACACCACCCTCTCTGACCGCATGGAGGAAATAGTGATGGCGTTTGATCCTGCAGGCAAGTATTGCAGGCCCTGGTCCACGTTACCACCTAAGTGGG
>LQNS02001154.1:7012909-7028110 GCA_001587735.2 Parhyale hawaiensis
TGAGGCGTTTATGGCCAATAAACTGTGATGGCACAAAGTTTGCATCGCCTGTCCAATTTATTGAGAAATTTTTCGGCAACTTCGGTTGCATTTCATTCATATAGGATGCCGAGCGCCCATGCTGGAGCTATTGCTTCGGGGCTGCGGCAGGGCTCTGTGTTGTAAAAGCCCTTTTTTCGTAGTGAAAGTCCTTTTTCGCGGTCAGATAAGCCCGTTGAAAGAATTTTGGTACAGTTGACGGTTAAAAACTACAGTATGTTACATTTGATTATGCTCATACATTTTTTTTTTTACTTCTTTTTCAAGATAAGTGTCAAACATTTAAAATGTTAATAGCAAGTTAGTGCACAGGTATGTTTAACTATAAAAACAATTAGAGAAAAACAAATCGGAACCATTTTCCACGTTTTTTGCAACATTTGCTTATCGCACGGGGTTCTGCTATTACGCCAGATTATGCAGCATCACTTTCTAGTCACCATGGGCAAGAAAAACGGTCTAATTAGTGAAGAAAAGATCATAGTGACCTCTGGCTTCTGGTAAGACAACACTCGAAGTTTCGAAAGAATTACAGCGTGATCACCGAACTATTAAGGCTAATGTTTTGAAGGCAAGGCGAACCGGAAAACTCCGGATAGAGCCTCTACGAGGAAATTGACTGCTCGGGGTATGCGACATTTGATAGATTCTATGACTAGAAAACAACTTTCTACAAGTAAGGCGATATTTGAAGACGCTGGAGCCCCAATACTAAGCAGAAAGACAAGATGTGTGGTTCTACAGAAGCTAGGGGAAGTGAAAAATGCAATTAAAGTACCACTGCTACTGAATATAACATGAAAACTGATTTCTCCAATGTCATATTTACTGACGAATGCAGGGCCACTCTTGATGGTCCAGATGGATGGGCGTCTGGATGGGTCCTCCATGACCGACCTCAACAGACACAAGGTGGCAGAGGTGTCATGTTTTTAGCCGGGATAGTAGGTAACACCTTTATTGGTCCATTTGAAGTGGCAGAAGGAGTTAAACTGAATGCAGAAAGGTACTGCCAGCTTCTTGAAGCCAACTGGATTCTATGGCTTGATGAGCAGACGCAGATCCGAAATGGTATTTCAGCACGATAACGCTTCCTCACACCGAGCACGGTACACTGCTAACTGGCTTACTGATGGAGGATTTAAATCAAAAAGGATTATAACCTGGCAAGCGAATAGGCCTATTTAACTCCCATTGAGAACCTCTGGGCAATGATCGAAAGGAAGGTCTATGAAGGTGATCGGTAGTTTTAGAGCAAAGTAAGCCTGTGGAATGCAGTAAAACAGATGCAGATTCTATTCCACCATCTGAAATATCAAACCTGACAAAGTCTGTTGATAATCGCCTTAAATTATAAAAAATGGAGGTTGCCATGTTCGAAATTAACTTGTTATGCTTACCACTACTGAACACTTATGTCAGTGTATATTGAATTGCTTTGGTTATAATTTTTTGGTTTTGGACGTTTAGTAACAATATTCCTGTTGACTTGTATTTATTTCCTCTTTATGATGTTTTTATTAACTTGTTGCATAATCTGAGGTAACAGTAAAACACTCGTAAATAAGCAAATTGTATGATAAACTTGGCAAATAGCTAAAGATTTCTTTTGCAAGTGCTGTTTACATTTGCAACATATCCATACATTCTTACTCTCACCTCCCTGCACCAAGCTGTAATATGCAGAAGACGTTTCATGATTTTGATCTTTCTAAAGGAAAGTTCACACTGCCGTTTTTAAAGTGTTCTGTCATCTCAACGTCTGTCCGAATGTACTTTTGTGTCCATGAAAGAAAAATTCAGTTTCAGTCTAAAAAGTACCAAAAAGTACTAAAAGTACTAAAAAGTACTAAAAGTACCAAAAAGTACTAAAAACTACTAAAAGTACTATAATGCTAGCCGTCGAGTGAGATTACCCAGCAAGTGTCCCAAGCAGATTCGCGAATATCTTCAAATTTTGAGTAAGTAACAACTCAGAAAGCTGTACACATTTCTCTTGTGACGTTATAGGTGACAAGGAATGGTAAATGTAAATATCCAGTCCCTCATAGCATCTATCTTACACCTGAGACGTACTGCATGCAGCGTATTGCAAATTATATTATTCTGGTGGTGCAGAAAGCATTATCTATATCGTAAAATATATGTTGTAAACTATACGGGAAAATTATGCAAGCAACTATCGCTGAAGAAGTCCCGTAAAATTTACACGAAAATCGTGGTGGCTAATCGCCAGAAAATTTCCGTAAAATTCACGGCAAAGAATGATTGCTCATTAACGGGAGAAATCCTGTAAAGTTTACGGGAAATGATAGTAGTTCATTTACCCGAGAAATCATGTTCACTTTAGGGGAAAATTATGGCAGCTAACACGCCATAGAAATCCTATGAAATTTGCAGGGAATGATGGTTGCTAATATGCCCTAGAAATTCCGCTAAATTTACTTTAAATTCTAGATATAGATTGATACACCGGGAATCTAAGTTTCAGGATAAAAAGAAGTACCAACGTGATCACAAACATTATTAAAATAAAGACGTTTCGGATTATTAAAAATCCATCATGATTTACTTTAAACGGTAGTAGCTGTTGAGTCGTGGATAATTCTTCAAAACTTGAAGATAATTTTTACAGTGTAGGGAAGATTCCTGTATAATTGAAAAGCAGAATGCTGTAATGGACTGCCAGTCATAGATGCCCCACCACAATAAGTGGACTAGAGCTCAGAATGCTGTTTTGCGTCTCAAGTATCGCTACGGTTCAAATTCATGGCTTTGGGCCCTGCTCAGTAGTGTGTATTTGCAAGCGTTTAAGTCAGCCGTGAACTGTTTCTAATTAGAGCAGCATTGAAGGTTCCCCCCCAAGGCTGCCTAATACTCCATTAGGCTTTATTTTTATTGTTATATCATTCTTTTGCAAGTGGGAATGTGACTTGCTAATATTTATATACTTCAAAATATCCACACAGACCTAAATGATCAGTGCTATTCAAATTATGTTCCTCAATCTCATGAAAGATTTCAGTGTTATATAAATCATATTGTTAATGGACATTAAGAATTTAACGTAAGCTAAACTAAATTCCATTTTTTAAGACTCGTATACACTATCAAAGCAATTTCCAACGCTGTTTAAATAATATCACTTGTAATCAAAACTCTCCTTCTGTTAATAAACGTGCGGTATATGTCTTAGCTATGATAACCTTTAATGTGTTTTTATTTAACAGCAGTTTTGTTTAACAATAATAATATTGGACACTTTCATGAAAACAAACCAGCGTTTTGCTAAAAAATTAAGCTAAATTACGCATTTTGTACTCATTTTGAACATTATCAGCGCTTAAGTAAAGATTATCATTTGGTGGAAACCCGAAAAAATGGTAACACTCTTTCTGCCGGGCGAATAACATAAATCAGTCATATTAAATAAGGAGCCAATATCACGAAAACGGGTCGAGCTGCACCAGCAATGGCCCAATATGGCGTTCCATATGGAATATTCCTGTATCAATATCAGCTACACAATGATAAATGAGCCTGGAATCGAGAAGAGCGGACGCCACGTTCCTAATTCTAGGGCAGATGTCGGTTCCATAAGAGCAAAACGTTGGATAACTTGCAGGTATTGAGATCTGTCGGGAATGATTCCAGACGTCGGGCGCCAGAAGGAATGCAAATGGAATCAGTAGTGATGGAGCGTAAGCAGTGCCTTGCTGTTCCTGGGTGATGGATTCGCATTAATTTAAAGGTCCCCAAAGTGGTCCGTAAGAGCCCCCAGGCTGCAGCACACTGACAGTAGAGGAAGTCGAAAGGCACATACATAAATACCACAGAGTAATGGAATCACAGACGGACAGTTTCCAAGCACAGCTCAGTTCTGCCTCTTGATGACTGTGACGTCATCGTCCAGCCACAAGTGTTGTGCCGTGAACAGTTTCAGATAACGAGAGAGATACTTTGGTTGAGCAGAACTAGAAAATATAACCTAACAAGTTGTAGGTAAGTTTAATCGACGAACTGTACCGCATATCTTAGCGTCTTAAGAAGTAGAATTACTCTCAGGATGATTTAATTTTACAAAGCCTTCCGGGTTTAGAATTTTCTAACCAGTAAACATCGATGAAAGTTCGAGCGGTTGAAGCTATGTAAGTGAACTCGTATCCTGTATACCTTCCGCTGGTGAAAACAACAAAATGGCGACTATGAAGTCATTAACACAGTTCACTTACTCTATAGACGTTATGTCACATCTGAGTGTATGCGCTACGCCCTTGGGACCTTCAGAATTGTGAATTCTGCGGAATTCTGAAGGTTTCAAGGGCTTGTTGCAAACACTCACATCTGACAAAACTATCTTCTGTAAATAAACTGTGGCCATCATTCAACCAATATGCAATATATCATGCAAAAACGCTGAAAACTCGCCTGTCTGTGTCTTATTTAGTCTGTGTAAATACTGCACATAACCGCAGCTGGGCATAAGCAGCGGCCCTCACACAAAAACACAGCAAGTGCAGCAGGCATCACTTTTCCTGCCCTTTGGACAGATAATTGCAAGTGAACTAAAGTGACCGTATGTAGCCGTAAGTGACCGTATGTACCCGTAAGTGACCGTAGATGGCTACAAGTAACCGTATGTAGCCGTAAGTGACCGTATGTACCCGTAAGTGACCGTATGTACCCGTAAGTGACCGTAGATGGCTGCAAGTAACCGTATGTAGCCGTAAGTGACCGTAGATGGCTGCAAGTAACCGTATGTAGCCGTAAGTGACCGTATGTACCCGTAAGTGACCGTAGATGGCTACAAGTAACCGTATGTAGCCGTAAGTGACCGTATGTACCCGTAAGTGACCGTATGCACCCATAAGTGACCGTAGATGGCTGCAAGTAACCGTATGTAGCCGTAAGTGACCGTAGATGGCTGCAAGTAACCGTATGTAGCTGTAAGTGACCGTATGTACCCGTAAGTGACCGTAGATGGCTGCAAGTAACCGTATGTAGCCGTAAGTGACCGTATGTACCCGTAAGTGACCGTAGATGGCTGCAAGTAACCGTATGTAGCCGTAAGTGACCGTAGGTGTCAGCAAGTGACCGTAGGTGGCAGCAAGCGACCGTAGGTGACAGCAAGTGACCGTGGGTGGCAGCAAGTGACCGTAGGTGGCAGCAAGTGGCCGTAGATGGCAGCAAGTGACCGTAGGTGGCAACAAGTGTCCGTAGATGGCAGCAAGTGACCGTAGGTGACAGCAAGTGACCGTAGGTGACAGCAACTGACCGTAGGTGGCAGCAAGTGGCCGTAGATGGCAACAAGTGCCCGTAGGTGGCAACAAGTGACCGTAGGTGGCAGCAAGTGGCACACTCTGAGTGCTTTGCATTTGTTTTTATGCTGTGGTGATTTAGTGGTCAGTGTGGCGGCGCATAGATCCCAAGTTCAACTCCCTAACTGGACTCTTTTTGTATTTATTTAATTAAAAACACAGGATAGGATGGATGAGCCTTCTGCCTGGACAATACCAAGTATAGACGGGACAAAAACTATCTGTATATTGTTCGTGAAAGTTTTGATCAGAACAAATGCACGATGAAATAAAGCCGATACGCGCATGTTTTTTATCAAGAATTTCCTGCTCTAAAAGATAGCGAATTTTTCCTTTCTGTAAGTTTGGCTGACTTTCGTAGCAATGATATGGAGTGCCAGGTGAGCAAAATTGCCCATTTGTTACGCCAGTTGCATTTTACCTTTACGTAATCAGATCATAGAACCTTGGAGCTGGTGGTGAGATTTATGAAACGTAAGGTGAAACAGCAATACCCCAAAATACCGTTGGTCGTAAGTTTTAGCGCTTTAGCAATAGGAGTTTTGAACTGAAGGACGCGTCATGCACCACCGGTCGACCAACTGAGTTCGATGAGCGGCGATGACAGAAATATCATCTCAGCACACTACGTTAGCCAAACCGAAAATTAAGCTGAATCGATGAACTGTGACCAAAAAGCTATGGCGAACCACCATCACAAAATGGGCAAGGCTTAGAGACTTGACTCATGGACGCTACAATTTTGGAACGTAAACCACAAAATATGCGTTCCACAATTTCCGTCAGTTTGCTCGCTCGACATCACTTGACGCATGGTCACATGCAGTTCTTTTTTCATAACTTAATTACTGGCGAAGATGGAAAATAAAATGACAACGTAACCACAATGTTTTTTTTTTTAACAGTGATGTCGATAGCACAAAATTAGCAACAATCACTTATCGTCTCGCCAATATATAATTTCGGTTTTCGAAAAATATCGAATGTCCACTCGTAATGCGCTCTCGGGACTTCTGTGCTTTCTTCTTCTCCATCAGTACTGTGTTAACTCGTTTTTCTCCCATTCTTAATTAACAGCTTGTGTGCTTAGAATGCAAGTCCATTTTTTGCTGCTGAGGAAGTTCAAAATTCTGTCAATCATCTTTATGTCCCGTTTTAGATAAGTCACCGGACAGACATTCTGTCGTGAGAAGTGCGGGAACTGCGTGTGCCATAGATACTTAGTAGCCATCCTGAGCTCCTCATTCTTCCCCATGACCGCAATGACCGCATTATCCACAGTCATTTTGTTGTTCCTTTTCTACTTATATGTTACAGTTCCTTGCTTTTTTCTTGTTCTTCGAGGTTGACTGGCGTGTGGTTTTTCCATCCTTTTTTTCAAAAGCACAGGATTGTTCTACCTTTGTAATGATGATGGACAGTGAAGGAAGAAGTAAAAAGGTCCCGGCAATATTAGAGGTACAAAAAATACAGAGATAGACTGAAGGTGCCATCGATTCATACAGTGAAATCAAAATAAGTAAAATCGATTAGCTTTATACTGTATCCGAAACTTCAATCGTGGGTTATCGATTCGCCATTTTTGGACGAGTTGCTCGCGATAGTATGAAAGAGATTTGGCTTGCGACTTAAAGCCCAAACCAGCTCAGTAACGTTGAGTATGAGGCAGTTATATATCAATGTAATCAGTTGGAGCTGAACAGCTGACACTCGATCCAAAGGAGGGAAACCAAAGCTCGTAGCCAGAATTCCGGACAAGGCAGGCCTACTGAGACTAGCTTATCTCAATGAAACTGAGCCAACCAGCGTCACGCAAACAGTATAAACATTCCCACACCTTAACCAACAAGTCAGTATGGCGAACGCTTCCGACCAATTGAGTGCAATGGTCGGCTGTTGCCTAGAGCCCACTTTTTGGCTTCATGTTCCTAGAACAGCGTCTACACTGGGGGTGCCCAGGCGCGCTTTCACGCAGGCCAACAAGCGTTAGCCCCGCCCACACTGGGAAATCGAGCGCGCTTACTAGAATTACACAAAATGTTGACTTCAAGGTGATTCTCACGGTGGTCGCGAACAGAACTTATTCTACGCTTTCCCAGCCTATCTTAATTCTGAAACGTGCCTCTGCTAACCCTAAAGAACCTAGTAATCACCACTATAACCATCGTCAACACTACCGACGTCGTAAGTCCCGTTGCAGGCTGCAATTCTTGCCCCACATTCACTATCATGGCTCACGCTCACCTGTGCAGAGATGTTCACCCTCTTTTTTCAGTTTGCCAATAAATAAAAATGTCCGGTACCTTTTGACTGAAAATCATTTCTCTCAACATCCATAAGAATAGACGTGAATCGTAAATACGTGAATTTTCACTGCCATGGAAATCATACCATGTCGACCTGGTCTCTCCATCTTGCAGGAGTATGCGTTACTTATAGAACAACCGGTACCGGTATAGCCAGCATGTGGCCTACCGGATACTCATCAATGCAAGCATGATACGTGTACCTATGGTTTGGGCATCTACCCTAACTGAATCGAACCTACCCTTAACTTGCCTAACTTATTTTAACCTAACACAACTCTCAGGTAGCCCTTCAGCCAGTAATATTTACACCTAATTTATTATTATTAAAACTTCACGCTGATGCACCAATGGACGGAAATAACCCAAGTGAAGCACATGGCCACCCTAAGACANGATCCATCGCGCAAATCCACCAAACGCGCGCAACATATCCAAAACTTCAATCGTTGGTTATAGATTCGCCATTTTTGGACGAGTTGCTCGCGATAATATGAAAGAGATTCGACTTGCGACTTAAACCCAAGCCAGCTCAGTAACATTGAGTATGAGGCAGGTATAAACGTAATCAGTTGGAGCTGAACAGCTGACACTCGATCCAAAGGAGGGAAACCAAAGCTCGTAGCCAGAATTCCGGACAAGGCAGGCCTACCGAGGCTAGCTTATCTCGATGGAACTGAGTCAATCAGCGTCAGACAAAGACTTAAAACATTACCACACCTTAACAAACAAGTCAGTATAGCGAACGCTTCCGACCAATTGAGTGCAATGGTCGGATGTTGCCTAGAGGCCACTTTTTGGCCTCATGTTCTTAGAACAGCGTCTATACTGGGGGTGCCCAGGCGGCGCTATCGTCGTTCGCGACGATTTGTGTGTGTGTTTGTGTACGCAGATCGTGTGCGTATGAGCGGCGTTCAAGTTGGTGCGCCGCGCTGCTCGCTGTATCGCTGATTAAGTTAGGTTAGGTAACGTTATGTATGGTTAGATAACGTTAGGTAAGGTTAGGGAAGGTTAGAAAGCTAGGTTGGGTTAAGGTGGGTTGGGTTTGGTTAGGTTAGCCTAGGTAGTTTTTTATTTTAGTGGTGGCGAGCGCAGGAAAGTTTACTTGAACGCGCAATCGTCGTGAACGACGTAGTGCGCCCAGGCGGCGCCTTCACGCAGGGCAACAAGCAATAGCCCCGCCCACACTGGGAAATCGAGCGCGCTAACTAGAGTTACAGAAAAGGTTGACTTACTTCATGGGGATTCTCACGGTGGTCGTGTACAGAACCTATTCTTCGCTTGCCCAGCATATTTTAATTCTGAAACGTGCCTCTGCTAACCACAAAGAACCTAATAATCACCACTATAACCATCGTCAGCACTACCGACATCGTAAGTCACGTTGCGGGCTGTCATTCTTGCCCCGCATTCACTGCCACGGCTCACGCTCGCCTGGGCGGCGATGTTCATCCCCTTTTTTTCAGTTTGTCGATGAATAAAAAATGTCCGGTACCTTTTGACTGAAAATCATTTCTCTCAACATCCATAAGAATAGACGTGAATCGTAAATACGTGAATTTTCACTGCCATGGATATCTATACCCTGTCGATATGGTCTCTCCATCTTTCAGAAGTATACGTTACTTATAGAACCTTATAGAACACCCGGGACCGGTATAGCTAGCATGCAGCCTACCGGATACTCATGAATGCAGGCATGATATGTGTACCTATGGTTTGGGCATCTACCCTAACTGAATCGAACCTGCCTTTAACTTGCCTAACTTATTTCAACCTAACACAACTCTCAGGTAGCCCTTCAGCCAGTAATATTTACACCTAATTTATTATTATTAAAACTTCACGCTGATGCACCAATGGACGGAAATAACCCAAGTGAAGCACATGGCCACCCTAAGACANCCTAACACAACTCTCAGGTAGCCCTTCAGCCAGTAATATTTACACCTAATTTATTATTATTAAAACTTCACGCTGATGCACCAATGGACGGAAATAACCCAAGTGAAGCACATGGCCACCCTAAGACATTTAAGACTCTGCCAAGGTAATAGAAACCGTCAAAAAAAATCACAGCCGACTCGAACGCCTGCAGAACGACACGACTGAACACGGATCCCGGCAACCGTTCCTAAAGTAAAAAGATGGGCTACGGACGCAGCTCGCGTGTTTCGTCCAAAGATAGTAGAAGCAGGAACAGATGAATATCTAGCTTTATTCAATACAGTAGAACGTAAAAAATTAGGACCAAGTAATGGGCTTAAGTTCCTCCGTTGTCTTAATTTTTGGAATCCAGTGTTTGCACTAGTTTCACCTCAAATACGTGGTTTCGTTAAAAGTATCTGAAGAAAACGTTCGGTGGTCAACTATATCAATTTAAATGCAATATGGTAAGGTTATAAATACATAAAAACGAGAGTGTCTGACAATTGTTCTCTAAATGAAACATAGGTTATAAATACAATATGAAATTAACGAAAAAAGTAAAATGTTGATTAAGATTCTAAGCAAAGTGCTCAAAGATCGCAGACCACCGCCAAGCATGCGTGACCAGAGATCGAATGTTGAATGTCTGACCCAAATCCGAATAAGATCACTTCCAAAAATCACCCATATTTGTTCCATGAGCATTTTTTGTGCCCTGAAAATTTCATAAACTTCCGCCCAGCAGCTTAGGTGCAAGGAAACAGTGACCAAAAATACGAAACCTCCCCGAAAACCAATAATCAACTAAAATAAAAACCAGATCCCACAAACAATAAATAAACGAAACTTTGCTTAAATCAAAACCTCTTTTTAAATCGTTCTTTTTTCTATTGGTTATTAAAAGAATAATAAAAAAAAACTTGTAATACGAAGGAATCAGGTTCAACCCCAAAAATTTATCTTTAAGGCTAAATTTTGAAAGTTAATCCAAAATCTGGACCGAACAATCATATTACACACTAAATTGAATCGCTTGTTCTTTGTAACATTACGAAAAGATCTGGAGAATTTAAAGTAAATTTGTCCAGTAGTTAGAGCGTTTGGGGTTGAACCAGACTTCTGTCGCATTACAAGTTTTTTTTTTTTAATTTTTATAACCAATAGAATGACTTAGATAGAGGTTTTAATTTAATCAAAGTTTAGTGTATATATTTTTGTGGGATCTGAGTATTATTTTGGTGTATTGTTAGTTTTGGGGGAAGTTTCGTATCTTCGGTCACTGTTTTCTTGCACCTAAGGTTCTGGGCGGATGTTCATGAAATTTTCAGGGCACGAACAATGTTCATAGAACAAATGGGTAATTTTTGGGAGTGGTCTTTTTCAGATTTGGGTTAGTATTCAACATTCGATCTCTGGTTACACATGCCTGGCGGTGGTCTGCGATCTTTGAAAAAAAAAATAGAATTTCAAATAACATTTTAATATTGCATTTATAACCTACTAGCTGGACCCGTGAAAATATTCACGGTTTACTAACTTTATTTTGAAAGTTTGGAAAATTTCCTGATACCGGTATGCTTGTTATTGGATTTTAATGTAATTAGTTACACATTTAATTTTATCGTGTTTATTAGTGCAAATTGTTAGTTGTCCTCCCAGTAGGTAGTTATCCTCCTAGGGGTAGTGAACACCCCAGGGGTATTTGTCTCCTGGGGGTAGTTGTTCTCCCAATGCGTAGTTGTCCTTCCAAGGGGTAGCTAACCTCATATGGGGATAGTTGTTCTTTTATGGAGGTATCTGTCGTCTACGGACCCGTGGATATTCTACAGTTGGTAAATGTTTTCACTTACCATAGTTTAACCTGAGGTAGTGCTTCTAACTTAACTCAGTGGGTCTGAGTATACGTCCGTCGCTTACTCCTGTCTTTCGTTACGCAGTCCGTGTACCTTACATCTCGCCTAACCTTTTCTAGTACATTTATTTTACCTCTAAAATTAATCACGAATTTATTCTGTCAGCAAAGAATTAGTACTTGTGTCTTGATTAAGACAGAAATATGACGGTGCTCCTTGTATTGTTCTCCAATGTATTTGAACACCTTTTCTAAGCTCTCTTTCCCACAGCTTACAGGTAATTTAGCCCTTCCTAATCTTACGCAATTCAATTTTTTGTTGGCGTATTCGATTGTTCTCACTATTGCTGGACCCGTGGGTACTGATCAATAGCCCATCATTATTCTGCTTTGTTTAAATGCGATAGTAGACCCGTGCGTGAAATTCACCCAATAATCATCAATATGTTTGCTTAATATAGGCCGGTGTGAAATCTTCTCTTCTTTGACATGCTTCTTCTTCATTGATTGTACTTTCCTTACTAAAATACATATAGAGGAAATCGCTACGACGGCCAACTCAAATTATCGTAAGAGATACGTGCTTTCTTCTGAGCAGTGCACTTCAATTCGTCTGCAGCACACTCCTCCCCCCCCCCCCATTAGATGGCATGCAAAAAAGAAATTACCGTACATGAAATAGTAAGCGTTGAAACGCCACTGAATTTCATTTCCGCTGCGTATCCAGAATACACAGTGAGATAGCTTCAGCAGAGCAGAATTTTCGCACCCAAAAAGTTTGAATATAGAATAACTACCGCAAAAGAATCGGTTCCTCTACGCTTCACTGATTTTTTGCTAAATGTATACATCGTAAACCAATAGAAAATATAATTTCGATGCAGATGCAGAGAAAAGTAATGACTGTCAGACTCCACGGGAACTGCAAGAGAAGCTGGAAGAGCAAAAACTACATATCATTGTTAATAACGATAAGTACCGTATTACAAATTTATCCATCTTCTGCAATCTGGTCCAATTATTGCTTACTGAATTCCATCAGAAGAAAACAGGATCCCCAAAATATCCAACGTGGCAAGAAAAGCATTCAGATAATAAAGGGATAAGGATTTCACTTAAGCTTTCTGCAGCCACCTAGTCATCGATCTCCACAGAAAAGAAACTTGATTACAAAATCTTAATCATGGCGGAATTCCCACGGTAACGACAAACAATGATACAGATTCTACTAGAAAAACCGTGCCTAGTTGCATCCGATTCATGATTTCCGCCGTATCATAGATACCTACGTTATATAGCTTCAAAATGCTGCCTGATTCACATTATGTTGAAGATTTTGCCGACTTTCTTCCAAGCTATTTGACCGATGACAGCTGCTGAGCCTTAAAACTATTCGCCCCAATTTTTTTCTATCTATTGTTTGAAGAGCGTAACACACGAAGGAACAACGCTATTAACATTATAGATGATGTTTCATTTGGAGAACAATTATCAGACACTCTCATTTTTGTGTGTTTATAATCTCTTGAAATTAATATAGTTGACGATCGAACGTTTTCTTTAGATACATTTGAAAGGAACTACGTATTTGAGGTGAAACTAGCACAAACACTCTATACCGAAAATTAAGACAACGCCGGAAATCAAACCTATTAGCTACGTAGTCTTAATCTTCGGCGTTCTACTGCACCTTACAGAACATGTAGAGGTAACGAACTCTTCGTCTATGGAAAAAGTCTATCAAATCATTCTGGGCAGACAACAGACGGGTAGAGTGCACAAGTTGGTCATGCTGATGAAGAAGACTATCGGCAGCCGAACTCCACTCAGGCGAACAATACTCCAACAAAAGAAGCAAAAAAAACACAGAAATATCTTCGGACTATTCCAACGTCACCAAATACAGCGTGAACCTTGCGCAGGAACCCAAGCTTGCTAGAAGCACTTTAGATGAGTCGCTTAATGTGGGCGTCAAACGTCAGCTTCTCATCAAAAAAGACTCAGTATCCAAAGAAAGCTGGAAAGAGGCAGAGTAGTGCCCCCTAGCTCGAGTGGAGGATGCGGAGGTGAACGAGTACGAGACCGAGTGACAATTAGAGACTTATATCTGGATTCAACAACAACACCAGACAAGCCAGCGGCCGGAATTGCGGAATAGTATGACAGAAATGACTACAATAGAGATTGGTATAATTTCATCGTTTAAGCTCGCTCCCAGTATCTCGGTGCGAGTGGCACAACATACCATGATTAACTGAATTATTTTCTAATGAAAATATAGAAAGATATGACCTCGACTAATTCTTTGGAAGGACAACATTTTCGGCTCCGATCCCTCCCTGCATAGCCGTAAGCTCCTCTGGGTCTTACCGACTTTACCTTTCTAAAAAATCAACGTCAGAATTTAAGAGCCAATTTTCTAAGTTGCCTAATCGGCGTTTCGATTATCATGCGTTATACAAAAACAATTATTCAGTTGGATAAAATATTGTTTAATAAAAGAAAAGATTGTTTTCAAAACGAAGATATTGTTCAGCAGAAAAAAATATTGTTTCATGGAAGAAAACTTTTTTTTTTTTGACAAAGGAAAAAATTAGTAGAAGAAACTATTCTTTATAAATTGGTTTAAATTCAATTCGTTTATAAATTGCTAATTGAATTGGTACGTACACTACCGTACTCAACTCTATACGTATTCATCAATGTGCGCTGCTGTATAGGAATCCAGCCGTATAGTCTCAAATCCTGTTCACACCACAGCGGAATGAACCTGTTCTCTGAAACATTGTTCCGATGCATCGTTGAGCCCTAGCAGACAGTACTATGCGTCTATAAAAACAAAACGAAAATACGTACTAAAATGTTAGCCCTAAAGTCAGTTTGCTCAGCAAGCGTCACTAGTGAAGTGCCGGAAATCCCTTCAAATTTAGAGTATATTAAGGCTAATCTGCACAGTAGTCTTTTGGACGCGTTCACTCATCCACGCGTCCGAATGTGTTACTGTGCCCTAAAAACAGCTGAAAATTGCGCTCTTTTTTGAGTTTTATTTCACTTTAAATTTGAAGAGATATCCGTAACTTGTCTAGCGGCACTTGCTGAGGGAACTGCTGTGACGGCTAACATTTTGCACGCTTTTCGTGACCTACGGACAGTTGTGTTTGCAACGACGCTGCAAACATTCCGACGATTGCTTGCTTGAGTTTACCCCTCCCCCCACCCCCGAATTCCACTTCATAACAGTTCTGCCTTGGCAGCTCATATCTCAGTAAATCTCTGATAGACAATAAGTTGAGCTCAGGCGGCGAAACAGTAGAACATTTGGGCGATTGGCTAAGACAACGTGTCGAAAGGGTAGCTGTATGAACAGACCTTGCGAAATACGAAAGCTGTGCATTTTCTGCTGTTTGATCCGACACAGTAACGTATCCAGTTGATAAGTTGAAAGCAGTAGTGCATTTCAATGATGTTGGAGCCCTCTTTAAAAATAAGCGCTTAGATTTTTGCTTGTTTGTGATGCCCTCGACATAGACATTTTGCTAAGACCTACTTTGTTTTAAAAAATAGTAAGATATATCCAGGAAATGAAAGTGATGAACATGAGCAAAGTAGCATATGATGTATGGCACAAGAATTATAAATATGTGGGTGGGAATTTCAAACTGTGGTGTTGTGTAGATATGTGGTGCTTCGCTCCACAAATTATGTATCTTACTTACCTAGCTTCGCTCCACAAATTATGTATCTTACTTACCTATTA
>LQNS02001154.1:7035471-7049783 GCA_001587735.2 Parhyale hawaiensis
ACTACCTGTCTGTATCTTCCTTAATTATATGTGCTGACCACTGCCACTTCAGCCACTTTAAGGACTCCAAACGCCAGCTTCGATCACGTGACAAAGCCATGTGTTTACTCGCCCAGAGAGTGCTAAGCTTGCGCTTCCTCCTCCCATTAGAAGCTCCTTGGTCCCATTAGAAGCTCCTTGATCGCAGTCAAATTTCGACGCGGGAGGTTCAACAATCAGTTGGTATTCACAATACGGTGAGCCTTTGACATTTTCAGTGAATTCTTTTCACTGAACTATTATTTTCTTAGTGCAACTTAACGCTTGATCAATTCCAAGCTAATATTCACTCCTTATCTTGCAGGGGGGATATTTTGCCATCGCAAACTCATGCTTGTACAGCTTGCATCTCACTAATGGAAGATCAGGCCTGCAGGGATGAGACCTATAATACAGCCAAACCTGTACTGGGAACCAGAACAATAAAAAGCTCAATCACAAAATTCTTGCCATCATTCTTGACGGGTGGGCCCTCTAGTAGCAAATAGATGGGAGATGGCGCATTGAGCAAGAAAGCGAAAAACGTTTCTAAAGAAAGTTTGAGATCAGATAGACATATGAAACCTGTGCATGCACCGAGATTATGCAAAAAGGAAGAAATTTACGCTTGAACAAAAGGAATCGAGCCACAATTGTGCAATTGGCAGCCGTTACACGCAATATATTGGGCAGAGGTTCCCAACCACGCGTAACTCGCACTCCCTGGGGTACTAGATGATCTTCTATAGTGGGTTCGAAATCTTGGATAAAATCAGTTTCTACATTCAAATTTGTTCACAAATTTTGCATAAATTTCATTCTCTATCATGAGATGAGTAATTATTTTTGTAGGAGGTGCGAGAACATCGTAAAAGTTTCTAGGGGTGCCAGGCTTAGTAAAGGTTGGGGTCAAGAGAACTAGAGTATATATATAGAGCTGTTCTGTGAGAATTTCGCTGGGAACTATCGCCTCACGTACGTTCTTTGCAGGTCCTGATGTTGCTCCTTCAGGCTTTTTTTTTTTTTGTGCAAAGCTTGAAAAGAACACTTGACCGAGACACGATTACAGGCCATTTTGAGGGAAAAGACGCTGTTTCATAATTGCATGCAAATCAATTCACGGGCTTCTACCGAGGACATCAAGAGAGGTGGAAACACCGCTTACGGCTGTGCATTGACTTGGATGAAGGATATCTTGAAAAATATTATACATACCATCATTAAACAAAGGTGCCCCCACACTTCAGGCGGCAGAAAATTTTGTGTTACGGCATGGAATTGAGTTTTCGACTGTCTCAGTGGTAATTTATTCAAAGTGACAAAACCAGCCCTCCAGTCTGCAGTTACACCCACAACATGATCTTACATTAAATTGAAAAAAGGCAAGCCTATTAAACCAGGCTTGCAGAAAAAACCACGGATTTTGCGCCGTTAGTCAAGCCGAGTAAACCAGGCTTGCAGAAAAAACCACGGATTTTGCGCCGTTAGTCAAGCCTAGTAAACCAGGCTTGCAGAAAAAAACACGGATTTTGCGCCGTTAGTCAAGCCTAGTAAACCAGGCTCGCAGAAAAAACTACGGATTTTGCGCCGTTAGTCAAGCCTAGTAAACCAGGCTTGCAGAAAAAAACACGGATTTTGCGCCGTTAGCCAAGCCTAGTAAACCAGGCTTGCAGAAAAAAACACGGATTTTGCGCTGTTAGTCAAGCCTAGTAAACCAGGCTTGCAGAAAAAAACACGGATTTTGCGCCGTTTTTTTAGTGGCCGTAACCAGAAGTCCAGAACCTATGCTACACTTCCCTAACTTATCCACTATCAAAACTATTATAGCTAGAGCACTCTGAGAGTGCATGCCTCCGCGAGCAAGGCAACGGTTACGAAAAAATAAAATTGATTCTGAGACCATGATTTTCTTTGTATCAGCACCAAAATCTAGTCATTTGTTTCCTTCAACAGTGTTAAGAGATTCAGTAATTTTTTTGGAGATCCGTTCATAACTTATTGAGTTATGCTGCTAACAAACATCATGATAAACATGAGTCAAACATACAAACGAACGTACCGATCTGCGCCAAAATTTCATCATTTATGTTGTTTAACATTACTAACAACCCCTATAAATTTCATAAACATTCATTCGGCATTTTTTGGGTTATTATGCTCACAAACATAAAATCAAAAACAGCGGCAAACAAACGAACGAACAAACGGATCACTAAAAAATTTGGTCATTACTTTTCGTGATGTACCTAACAACTCATGTGAATTTCATAAAAATCCATCCATAACATTTTGAGTTATGGCATGGAGAAAAATGATGCCGACAAACAAACAAACGGATGGACGGATCTTCTCCAAAAGTTAATCATCTGTTCCTCCTAGCATACCTAACAATCCCTGTAAATTTCGTCCAAATCGGTCCATAACTTTTTGAGTTATATTGGTGACAGACAAACAGACAGACAAAGCCGACGAAAACGTAACCTCTTCGGCGGAGGTAAAAATCGCAGCCATCGTACCTAAGTGTCGTAGCCTAGTAGGTTTACCTTCACTCGCTTCACAGCTGTGCCACTCGATGGCTCCATTAATGTATACCACTCGATAGCGCCTATTATATACCACTCACTGTTTACCACTCGATGGCGCGCCTACTATATACCGCTTGATGGCGCCTTTATTGTATATCACTCGATGGCGCCTATTATATACCACTCGATGGCTCCTGTAATGTAAACTTTTGCGATCGATGAATCGGGATCTACGCAGCGGCCACCACTGGAGTACCTACCTACTTTTTCTGACGGTGGAACGACCCGCTTGCAGGCGGATACATCTGGCTCACGGAGCGACACGTGCGTTCATTGATCCAACGAACAAGTGGTGCTCACTCGGCCTGATGAGTGCATTACGGCTGCGGTGCATCAAACGCAACAGCGTCCTATAATGAAGACCGTTTTTGTTCGCTTGTTAAGTAATTGGTGTGCTTGTTTTGTGTATCTACTCCACTGTCTCCGTTCCTGCCCCGTGCATAACCAATCGATCTCTATGTAAGATACGGCGCAGGTATGGGGTAATTATTGCAGTCAATTTCTGGCCTATTCACGAAACAGATATTTATTTCCCGGGTAATTTTTTAAAGACTGTGGATAGATTACGTTGATGCACCGATGTAGAACTTAAAAATTGACAAGGCAGCCGCCCTGAAGCTTCCAAAGCAAAATAACGGCAAAGAGATGCATCTTTTTTCAATTCGTTTTTCGTTTTTGATGGTAGGCTAGTCTTATTTGTGCACTTTGGCAGTGGTCTCGCTTTGTGCATTGCCGCTGAAATCCCTGGAGGGTTTGTTGACGACTAAAGGCTGATTCACACGACAGTCATTTTGCCCCCGTGCGTCCAAATGCGTTTCTGCGTCCGGTGAAACAACAGAACGTTACACAGCATTCAACGTTCTTATTTACCACAAATTTCAAGAGATATTCGGAACTTCACCAGTGACACTAGCTAAGCCCACTAACGTGACGGTTAACATTTTAGTAAACCTTTTGGTAGACGCGCAGTTTTGTTTACAAGAACCCACAAAAAATATTGTGGTAATTTTACTCATAGCGTCTATACCCGTTCGGAGAAGTTTATTTTAACTACTTCAGACGGCCATAGAAGGCTGCATTGGGGCGGATTTACGGATTGCCTTGTACTTTACATATGTACAGCTCTCTGTGCCAAATGCTATATATAGTCTTGACAACCGATAATTCTACCAAATTCAGTATTAAATTTGAATTACTTTGGTGGAAGAAAAGTAGCGCTGTCCAATCGTTTGAAGTCCCGTTAGTTTTACTTCGTCCTGATCGCAAATTTAAGCCCAATATCCAATGTTATGTGACGCCCCTCGCGATATTCTCCTAGACAAGTGCTTCCTAACATTTTCTTGTGGCCGGCATATTTAGAAAACTTTAATATGTTCTCGCGCTTTGAACAAAATTAACTAGAGCACTCTGAGAGCGCATACCTCAGCCAAGCGAGGCAACGGTAGCAAAAAATTCAGATTAGCACTGAGACCATAATTTCTTTGTATAAACTCCTAAACCCAATCATTTGTGCCTTTTGATAGTAATAACAGCTTGTGCAATTTTCTTGACAATCCGGTCATAACTGCTAACAAATGTTATGACAAACATGAGTGAAACATACAAGCGAACGAACCGATCTGCACCAAAATTTAACTATTTATGTCTTTTAACATTACTAACAACCCCTATAAATTTCATAAAGATCCATTCATTTTTTTAGTTATTGTGCTTACAGGCATAAAATTAAAAACAGTGACGAACGAACAAACGGATCATTACCAAAATTTGGTCATCTGCTCTTTGTGATATACCTAACAACTCATGTTAGTTTCATCAAAATCCATTCATAACTTTTTTGTGTTATGGCATTGAGAAAAATGAGGCAGACAAACAAACAAACGGATGGACATATCTTCACCAAAAGCTAATCATCTGTTCCTCCTAAGAAACCTAATAATCCTTGTAAATTTCATCCAAATCGGTTGATAAATTTTTGAGTTATCTTAGTCCCAGACTGACAGAGAGACAAAGAGACACAGACAGACAAACACGACGAAAACATAATCTTCTTAGCGGAGGTAATTACTCAAATGCCGATAACCGAAGAAATTTGTACCACATTTGAGCTACACAATTTTACTGTGTTTGTTACCTCCGCCAAGGAGGTTACTGTTTATGTCGCGTTTGTCTCTTTGTCTGTCTGTCTGCCTGTTTGTCGGTCACCAAGATTCCTTAAAAAGTTATGACCGGATCTTTTACGAAATTTACAGGGATTGCTATACGGTACATGTTAACATTAACAGATGATTAACTTTTGGTGAAAATCCATTCATCTGTTTGTTTGTCTCCATATTTTTCTTAGAGCTGTAACTCAAAAATTAACGACGGTTATTCATGAAATTTACACGAATTTTTCGCTATATTACGAAGAGTAAGTGACCAAAATTTTGTGATGATCTGTGGGTTCGTTCGCGTGTTTCTTGCAATGTTTGATATTATGCTTGTTAGCACAATAACTCAAAAAGCAGAGCTGGAACTCGGTTTTTTTTTTTTTTTTTTTTTTTTTCACCCTTACTGTCCTTACATAATTTTTAGCCGCCCATCCTCGGAAGCTTTTGTACGATTTTNTTTTTTTTTTTTTTTTTTTTTTTTTGTCCCGCCGTATCGGTATTCGGTACTTTGAAAACGGGAAATTCGGCTCGATATTCCATTTTTTCTAAAAAATATACCGAATGATTCGGTATTTTTTCGGTATTACTAACAAAACTTCATGCCCGGGCCCCCACGGACTGGAAGCATACCTAACCCAAATGAAGCACTTTGCAACACCGGGAAGCCGGAAATATTTGTAAAGGAAATCCAACAGAAAGCCATTTATAGCTGACTTAAACGCCTGCAAGCCAACACGACCGAAAGCTGAAGCCGGCAATGAGCTCCAAACCCTAATAAACCAGGGTACGCAGCACCGACCGAACTGATTAATTCGGCACCTAACATTTTCCGACGTGAAAGAGTGGGGACCGACCGCAGCACGTGTTATTCTCCTAGAGACTTTGAGGGCCGGGGCAGAAAAATACAACCAATGCCTCTCATTATTGTACACCTTGAAAAAAAAAAAACATGCAGAGTTCGGCCACCTCTTCTCTTGCGGAACAGTTTCACCAGTTCATTATCTGTGCACAGCCTGCTGGCCTAAATAACAAGTCTGTCCAACAAACGTAAGTGAGTGTCAGCTGCTGAAGCCCAGACTAGTGTGGAAAACTTCAGCACAGGCAGCATAAAAGCATCTGTGGATAACGTCACTGTCACAAAACACAGAATTCACCTTACACAGGAGCCCAATCTTACTGGAAGCACGTGACACCAGTCGCCTAATATTCGGCTCAAAAGTAATCTCATCAAAGACAACACCAAGAATCTCCAAGGAACTAGACTCCTGAAGCAAAGTGTCATCTATCTACAGATGTAGATGCTGCGGTACAAGTGTCCGAGACCGACTGACAATCATAGACTTGGTATTACTGACATTCATCTTCATACTCCAGGCCGAGCACTATGCACTAATGAGCGACAAATTCCTATTCAGAGACCGGGCGACAGCGTTACGCATAGGGGAAGCAGGTATCATTGCTATCAAAGTGGAATCGTCGGCATAGTTGATCATCGTGTTTTCCAGCGAAGAGAACATGTAACTATAGTATACAGAACGAACAACAGCGGGTCAAGCACGCTACCCCGAGGGACCCCGGACTCCATCGTGGCTGAGGCACTCACAACGCCGTCAACAAACACACTCTTCGTTCACTCAGAAACAAAATCACGAATGATTGAGAGAACCCTACCACCCACACTAACCGACTCCGGCTTGTATAATAGACCCCTGTGGTTGACCCTGTCAAACGCCAAGCTAAAGTCCATTTGTGCAAGGCGTGCCTAACCAGCATCCCCAACCTAAACTTTTTAGCAGGAAAAGGGCCATTTACTCCCAAAAACCGAATCTGGATCGGCCACTGAATGTATATGCTCGGGTTTCTTGAGTATATAGGCGGCTATCGAGTATCAATGCATGTACCGCATATATTTTAAACCTTGATAGTAAAATCAGGAAAATAAGTAGGGGGCCTACAACGAGAAATGCATGTTTATTCCGCTGCCCATATGTAATTAGCGGTGCCCTTATCTTGAAATTATAAGCTATTATCGGCTATTATGCGATGCCGCTGCCTCCTACAATCAGCCAATAATTACCTATGAATACCTGATGGGATAATTTCGTTGTGCCTAAAGGAGCTAGAGGAGAATACGAGACATTTGTTTATCATGAGCGAAGCTTTTAATCTTTTTACTGTGATACTGTATCAAATAGCCCTTGCATCTTGATAAATAAAATTGCTAGATAGATATAGCTATCTAGATAAAGAAATGGAACCTGAAATCTCCATTATACGATTTTTAACGTGATCCTTGTCATACGTAGTGCTTTAGAAGCTTTCTATCGTATGAGAGAACGTTCTTAATTTTCATAGCCAAGTGCAGTGTGAGCAGAAGCGTGATTCTATTGGGAACAGCGTGGGTATCTCAGTTACTGCATTTGTCTATTCGGTGATTGTGCATGCTCTAGCGGACTCAGTGTATTCGGACGGACTTTAGTTGGACTAGTGATGTTTAGTGGGCACTTCAAAGAACGTCAGTATTACCAAATTTTTTGGGGTACTATCGCTGCCTTCTTGGCACTTTTACTGCCTATATGATACTTTCGTTGCTTTTTTATGTTTTCACTTTTTTGATACTTTCACTGCCTTTTTGGTATTTTCGTTTCCTTTTTTGGTACTTACACTGCTTCTCTGGTACCTACTTTCGCTGCCTTCGTATCTCCGTAAGACTGCAAATTTTTTATTTCCCTGCGGCCGCCCCGTAAATCAAAGGTGTCATCACACGTTTCGGATCCTCTGTAAAACTTACGGAGCGACCGTAAAATTTACGGTGCGGTTTTGGCATTTCTGTTATCGTTTTTTTTCCTGAAATGTCCGGAATATTTCTGACGGTGTGGGTTGTGTATTCTACCGACTGTTTATTTGTCTTCCTAGGTAGAAGGGTTACGGAGTCGGAGTGTAAAGCATCGGCGGTTTTGGGCGTCGAGAGGCGGAAGTCATACACCCGTTGACATTCCAGGAGGCGAAGTCGACACCCGCTTGATTCAAGAGTCTAGCTGTGTCGAACATCCGTTCGTCACACGGATGGGAGTGTGACTCCAGCTGGTTCGAGGTGTCTTAGTCGGACATCCACTGGTTCCAGGAGTCTGAGTCGACACCTGCTGGCTCCAGGGGTCGGAGTGGGACCTTTATACATACCATCGGACTCTGTAACCGTCTCATTTATGGTGAGATTTTACTGGTTGTGGTCGGTTTTAGGCCGATTTATCCGCTCCGTGACGCCGGTGCTGGCTTGGAACAGCATTTATAATGTATCGCCACTGCTGTTGCTCTAAAGGCCACTTTGCGCTCGCCATTCCCATTCACTGCTTCGTTCCAGTTCGAGAATCTCATTCCTGTGTCGACCGCCGTCAAGTTAGGTACTTCGTTGCCCCGCAGCCGGAACTTTGTCGCCCGTATCTTTCCTACACTAAACAGCAATACGAAATGTCTGCCTACGACATGGACGGTACGTACACCGTGTTTATTGCCTACCGCCGCCAGGCAGGGTTGGCATGGGGTTTTACCAGGACTGGTAAAACCGACGAACTCTATTGTAGAAAAACCTGGTAAAACTTGAGGCCTGAAGTTTTACCCGGGTTTTTGACAAAAGTTTTTATCGGTTTTACCGGTCCTGGTAAAACCTCCATACCAACGCAGCCGCCGGGGAGGTTCTGTTTTTATTGGAGTTTGTTATTCTTTTTCTTAGCAACACAACTAAAAAATTTATCGTAGGATCTTCTGGAACTGTTATGGGAATGAAATTCACGAGGAGCAGACAGTTCTTATATTAGATAGTGATGATCGGTCAGTCCGTTTGTGTGTCTTTCTACGACGCAACTCAAAAAGATATGGGCCTATCTCTATGAAATTTACAGGAACTGTTGAACTGTCGCTTTTGTTGTACTATTTCTGTTATTTATTAGTTTTAAAATATTGGTAACATTGCATGCGTTTTGTTGTTTTATTGATTTGTAAATTCTGCTAACATTGCATACGTCCTATTATTTATTTATTTTTTATCCTTAAATACTCCTAACGTGCTGTTAATGTATTGACTTTTCACTACTCCTATCTTTTTTGTGTCAGCATTACTATTAAAAATATCTACTACGGTTTTCACTGGCCGTGTTACACTGTTTTTCGCTAATAATTCTTAAACGAATTGTCTGATCACTATGGTATTTCAGCACAAAGCATATTACACCTTTACCTAATTCATGGCCCACGTAGTATATTGCTACACGTATGTGTATACAGAGGAGTTTATTCTTGTATCTTTGGTCTATATTAAGCTGTAGCCTGGAAGTCGCGTCTACACGTTCGAACGACGACCCAGTGTTGCCAGGTTGTCGAGGCGAAATATCTGTAGACCGGAGCAGAAATATCTGTATTTTGCTTTCACTAACGTTTCTTATCTGTCATTTATCTATAAATTATGTTTCAGACCGTTTCTAACTCTGTGAGTGATACGGCCTATGACAAACTATACCCATCGATCGATGATAGGTTCTAGAAAATACCAATGTACGATGACCACATCCGACAAACACTCAGAACAGTGGCGTAACTATGTTTATCATAGTCTATTAGGAAGCCATAACATTTAAAAAACTGCTCATTTATCGATTTTTCTGGCATTAAAATCTGTAAGTATACAAATTTTAATCCTGATGGAATGATGTCCAGATTTTTTCAACTGCCCAAGATCTATGATATTTGTAGTGATTTGCTCTAAATGCATGAAATTTTAGCAGACTCCTATAAGCATTTTCTCCTGGATTCAGGCTATTTTTTATTATTGTTGAATAAATGAGAGAAAAAGTACCTCTGTCATTGTGTCTTATCTTCTTTGTGAAGTCCGTTCATTTATTTCTCGCCGAAAATTCCTTGCAGGCAACTTTCTAACAACTTATAAATGAGTTGAACCAGTGTTGCCAGTTTAGCCGATTGCATTCCTTCCTAGCCATTTATAGCCTAGCAGCTGAGAGCCGAAACTTCAGCCGATTGTGGTGTGCTCCCTGCCAATTTTTCGCCGTTTTAATGCCATCATGGCAGTGGAGCTGGGGCAATTGCCCCCAATACCTTCTCATAAACCTTCACTTAAAGAAAGATTGTTCTCCAATGCCACAATATTTGCAGAAAAATGAATAATTGAGCCGTTTTTAAATTGGGGTGGCTTCCTAATGGACTATTATAAGCAGAGTTACGCCACTGTTCCTGAGTGTTTGTGGGATGTGGCCACTGGCCACCGTAGATTGGTATTTTCTGGAACCTACAACACTGGGCTGCATTTTAAAACTTTTTGAAAGAGGTTTAGTGTTTGTCAGCAGATCTTATATGCATTTTGCATGCTGGGCTTATAAATGTAACTCGTTCTGTTCAATCAGGACAGATTTTTTTGCTATTTCAGTTTTAAGAAGACAAATGATAACCAAATATTAATATTTATATTTTTCAGATACGCATAATTAATGGAAAATATTTAACCTATGCCTAAAATAGGTCACAATTAGAAATCATGTGAACTTCAAGATGAAATACATCTCCATTACTCGAATGTCCTTGAGAAAACGCGCTCATAGCTCTTCGCTCAAATCACCACAGTTTTCTGGAATATGATCTATGCAAACCAAGGAAATGCATTTTAATGGACATGCACGCACGTAAAGCTTGGTAGTTTTCAGGGGCTAATAAATAACACGTTCATACTCTCAATTTTGGTGGTTTCCTAAAAGTTGATTACAATAGATACAATGACTGCTAACTCATTGTCCCTACCTACGGTGTTGCCATTTTGGCCGTTACTCAACGCATATTTCATAACTATATTAAAAGAAATATAAAATACTTATGCACGCTCTCTAAAATCCCTTCATTAATTTATTTAGAAAAAAATTGAAACTTAGTATACATAAAACGAACTAGAAAACACGTTATTTCCAATCATTTATGATCTAAAAATTGAAATAGAACGAAAACCTGACCTAATAGGGCAAAATTGCCTACATTTCTGAATTCATAATGCAAAGGCCAAATTGAAACACTTCACAAACCCTAAACCTCAAAAATGATGCACACCAGAGTAATCGATCCATGGGTATAGTTTTGTCATAGGCCGTAGCACTTACAGAGTTCGAAACCGTCTGATATGTAATTTATAGACAAATGACAGACCAGGTGATAGTATTTAGATTTGCAGATATTTCTTGAAAAATACAGATATTTCGGTTCCGGTCTACAGATATTTCGCCTGGACAACCTGGAAACACTCCATGGGTCGTCGTTCGAACGTGTAGGCGCGACTTCCAGGCTTCAGTTTAATACAGGCTTAATATACAAATGTAAACTACTCTGTACACACATATAGCAATATGCTATGTGGGTCATAAATTAAGTAGGGTTGTAAAAGGCTTTCTGTTACAATACCATAGTGATACAATAATTCGTGTACGAATTATTAGCGAAAAGCAATGTAACGCGGCCGGTGAAAAGCATAGTAGTCCAAAAACTTTATTACCAAAAGATATATTTTTCACCGAATGAATTTGAAGGTAACAAACGGTAATAAATTATTACTTTTATAAAAGATAACTCACAGCCAATTTCTATTTGGAGAGCGATGTCTGTTTTTTCAACAGTTATTCTGTTGTTTGGTGTGTCTCTCCGAACGCTGTTTCTCAAATTTTCCGGAAGAAGCAATTTGAATGCAAAACTCTACGGTTACTAATTGCCGTGTTTAATTTTTATTATTCGTCGAGTTTGATTGCTTGTCTGTAACCAAGATACAGTAACTCAAAAGTTGGAGGCGGATTTTTACGAAAGTAAAATGGATTATTAGGCATGTGAATTAGAGCGGTTATCAACGTCTAGGGAAGATCCGTCGCACCGTTTATTCGTTGCCTCTTTTTTTTGTAACATAATGCAAAATTTACTGACGAATTTTCAAGAAATTTACAGGAATTGATTGTAATGTTACAAAGAACAAAAATACAATTTTTCCAATGATCTGTGTTCGCATGTGTGACTCTGTGTTTCATTTTATGCTACTCAGCAACATTACCCACAAAGTTATGAACAGATATATATAGGTATGAAATTTGCTGGAATTGTTAGAATTGTCATGAGACACAAATGATAAATTTTTGGTGATGATCGGTTTGTCCATTTGTGTTTTTGACTAATGTTTGCCATAACGCCACTCAGACCGCTATTAAAAATTATTCAAGAAACTTGTAGGAATTGTCAGAAAGATACATGTATGAATAAAGTTTGGTTATTAAAGCTTCGTCTGTTTGTGTTTGACTGATGATGGTTATCAAAATGTTTGTCAGACCATAGTTCAAAACGTTCTACACGGAAATTCAGTAAATTTGCAGGAATTGTGATAAATGTTGAGACACACAATTGACCAAATTTTCATGGACGGATCTTCAAGAATATTACAGGAGCTGTTATTACTATCGTCAAGAGACACAAATGTTGAAATTTTGGTTGTGGCAACTAATTTTTGGACAAATTTGAATTTTTCGTTTACAACGTCTCGCTTGGCGGAGGTATGCGCTCTGAGAGTGCTTCTCTCGTCATTATCTGCTTCCTACCTCTTAATATAATAACTCCGCTTGTTCCTCTCATCGTTCCTCCCTTTATTCCTTTGTAAATACAACCGTAGTGCTTTCAGTATTAGGAAAACATTAGGGTAACCTTGGTACGACCTGGGCACTTTTCGTCCACTAAGATCATTAGTTTACTTCTTTGGATGCGGCGCATCACAAAAAAAAACGAGCATAGTAAGTAGCCCACATGATAATCGGTAGAAGACTTGCTGGGTGACTTGGAACATATTTTCGCATATCGTATGCATGATACAGCTCTGAGATATCATTGAAGAACAATGCTTTCGTTCTGTGCACTTAGTTCCCACAAGCTCCATCTAGTTATTTTTATAAAAACTAAACACCCGGGCGTCAATTGACGGGTAGTTAATTTCCGAAGGGAGTATTAAGCAATCCTATACAGCCTGAGGCGACACTAAGAACATTCATTAAGAAACGCATTTACGACTGTCTTGAACGCTTGCAGATATATCAGCATGTCAGAAACGAACACTGACTAAAAATCTTACGTCAAGGCAGGCATGGGTATAAAACGCAGGCAAAACTAACACGTTTGGCACCTGAAACTCGTTAGAGTGAAGGAGGTGCGCCTAAGCCACAGCTCGTGTGTTTCTCCCTAAGACCCTAGAGACTACGACAGAGAAATGCAACCAACGATCCTCACTGTTGCATAGCTTGTAAAACGTGCAGAGGCTGACAGAACTAATAATGATCCCATAGACATGGCTGGAGAAAGTGCAGCACATAGCTAAATACAGCAGTGTATTTGCCCGATTATTTATCTACCTTCTATCTGTCCAGTTTATCAGACTAAACGCGTATTCATAGATCGTACCTCGCGGTGTATTCCGGCTTAAAAAGGAATATTCTGGCCTACAGAGCATGCTCTACCCATAGAGAGGGCTAAATATTGGCCTAACAGGAATTACTCAAGCCTTATCTGATACGATATATGTATTCTGCCTTAGACAGGTCTGCTTGTTGAGTTGAAAAACTTGAAATATCCCTGGTAATAAGGGTGCCATTGCTGTATGTACGATAGCAGCTCTATTTGCCTCCATTTGTCCAGCTGTCCATCCGTCTGTCACGGTATCGTTACGGAATAACACATACACCGCACTGTCCGCTTAGAATCCTTCAGGGGTGGGCAGTGGGTAGCTAGAGACGCGACTAGCAAAAGGGCGGAGGCCGCAAAGCACCGGCTTTTTTCCACTCGTTCTTCTCGGCCGCATGCGGCCCAAGCGCCCGCCTTTGGAAGTTATGGTGGGCGCGCCACATACGCCGAGCTTGAGTCTGAGGCCCCAGTACAATATAAAAAAGCCGCTGATCCATATTTGCTGCTGGCTTTAGCCGTTTTTTTTCATTATTACCTCCGCTGAGGAGGTTATGTTTTTATCTGTTTGTCCAGCTGTCTGTCTGCCTGTCTATTTGTCTGTTATCCTGCTTGTATGTCACCAATGTTACTCAAAAAGTTGAGGACGGATCTTTACGAAATTTGCAGGGGATTGTTAGGCATGTTAACAGTACCTAACGGATGATTAACTTTTGGGGAAAATCTGTTCATCTGTTTCTTTGTCTGTCTGCCCATTTTTCTTAAGGCCATAACTCGAAAAATTATGGACCAATTTTCATGAAATTTATGTGAGTTCTTGGGTATATTACAAAGAGTAAATGTCCAAATATGGGAGATGATCTGTTTTGTTCGATCGTTTGTCGCTATGTTAGATTTTATGCTTGTTAGCACAATAACTCAAAAAGTTATGCATGGATCTTCATGAAATTTACAGGATTTAGTAATGTTCAGCGAGGCCTGCGCGTTATCAGGCCGCCCCCATTGTCCGGCCACCGGACGCCTCTTTGTTTGTATGAGCCGGCTGTGGGTTTGGGGCTCCGGGTAGCCCCTGAGTTGGAGGAAATGC
>LQNS02001154.1:7072597-7095930 GCA_001587735.2 Parhyale hawaiensis
AATCTGACTTTGACTATGAATCGTCGATGGGCTGGCTGAAGCGCCGTCCTGTTGAAACCAGAGGCGTTCAAATTGATGGCCGGGATAAGCAATTTCCAATGATGGAATAATCAACTCATTCGACATTTCTAAATAAATTTCTCCTGTTAGATTTTTCCATCATAAGAGAAGGGTCCAATAACGTTTCCGTTTCCGCAAAGACCTGCCCAAACCGACAGCTTCTCTCTTCTTATGCTTCTTTCGAAGGCATTTCCTTCTGGTGGATTATTACAAGGAAACCTAATCTTTTGAGTATTGACTCTGCCTTCCGTGAAAAATGCTGCCTCATCAGAAACTGCCAACATTTCCGTGAACCTATGATCTCTCGAAATAATTAGAAAACACGCTCCTCCTGGCATAGTCACAGGGAAGTAGCTCATGCTTGGTTTTCATCTTGTATGGATGAAGACGAAGATCTTTCTTTCAAATTCTATGGACTGTTGACTTGGAGAAATTTGTGTCATTGCGCCTGACAGAGGCCGCAGGATTTTCAGTAATCGCTAGCTGGACAGTCGCGATGTTATTTTCTGTTCTTTGAGTTAGTTTTCTCCCTGAGTGGCCTTTGTTTTGGTCGAGGATGCTTCCATATTCCTTAAATTTTCTAACTGTGCGATACACAGTCTTCTTATTGGGCGAGTTTCTTTCCGTGAATTTTGGATGAAATGCTCTTCCAACATTTTCACAGTTTTTCGTTGCCTCATATTAGAGTAGTATGAAAAATTTTTGCTCGGTGGTAAGCTGCATTTTAGGTGTCTTCAAATTATGAAATCATAAGGCAAATAATCTTTCAGAGGGTTTAGATACTTGTTGATATGTAGGATGCATTTAGTTAAAATATTTAACAGTTGGTATGAAGAAATTAAAAAGATACCCAGTGTTCTTGTGCAAAAATTTTCATTTGAACAATGGTTTTCAACCCCTTTCAGTAAATCCATTTCTGTGAATTGGTTATTAAACCAATTTCAAAAACTTAAAATATTCAGAAAGAAAATAAAATTTGCTATATTTTGGAAAAAAATAAAATATGTTGATTTAAAGTAGAGATATAATCAATTAAAAATCGGGCACATTTTTGTGGGACACCCGGTATAGCCTGAGGCGACACTAAGAACATTCATTAAGAAACGCATTTACGACTGACTTGAACGCTTGCAGATATATCAGCCTGTCAAAAACGAATACTGATGACGAATTTTATGTCATAACAGACATGGAGATAAAATACCGGCAAAACTAACACGTTTGGTACCTGAAACTCGTTAGTGTGAAGGAGGTGCGCCTAAGCCACAGCTCGTGTGTTTCTCCCAAAGACCTTAGGGTCTACGACAGAGAAATGCAACCTACGATCCGCACTGTTGCATAGCTTGTAAAACGTACAAAGGCTGGCGGAACTAATAATGATTCCATAGACATGGCTGGAGAGAGTGTAGCACATAACTAAATACCTCAGTTTATTTGCCCGATTATTTATCTGTCTTCTATCTGTCCACTTTATCACACTTGACGCGTGTGCATAGACCGTACCTCAATGGCGGTATATTCTAGCTTAAAAAGGAATATTCTGGCCTACAGGGAATGCTCTACCCAGAGGGTGCGCTAAATTTTGGCCTAACAAGCCTGATCTGAAACGATATATGTATTCTGCCCTAGACAGGTCTGTTTGTTGTGTTGTAAAACTTGAAATATCCCTGGTAATAGGAGTGCCAGTGCTGTATGTACGATAGCAGCTCCATTTGCCTACCTTTGTCTAGCTGTCCATCCGTCTGTCACGGTATCGGTAAGGAAAAACGCGTACACCGCGGGGTGGGCGGTGGGTAGCTAGTGTCGCGACTAGCAAAAGGCCGGAGGTCGCAAAGAACCGGCTTTTTTCACTCGTTTTTCTCGGCCGCATGCGGCCCAAGCGCCCGCCTTTGGAAGTTATGGTGGGCGCGCCACATACGAGGAGTTTGAGCCTGAGTCCCCAGTACAATATACAAAGGCCGCTGATCCAAATTTACTGCCGGCCTTTGCACTTTTTTTTTTATTATTACATCCGCCGAGGAGGTTATGTTTTTGTCGTGTTTGTCTCTCTGTCTGTCTGCCTGCCTGTCTTTTTGTCTGTTATCGTGTTTGTCTGTCACCGAGATTACTCAAAAAGTTGTGGACGGATCTTTACGAAATTTGCAGGGGATTGTTAGGTATGTTAACAGTACCTAACAGATGATTAACTTTTGGTGAAAAATCTGTTCATCTGTCTCTTTGTCTGTCTGCCAATTTTTCTTAAGGCCATAACTCGAAAAATTGTGGACCGATTTTCATGAAATTTATATGAGTTATTAGGTATATTACTAAGAGTGAATGACCAAATTTGGGGGTTGATCTGTTTGTTTGTTTGTTCGTTCGTTTGTCGCTATGTTTGATTTTATGCTTGTCAGCACAATAACTAAATGAGTTATGGATGGATCTTCATGAAATGTACAGGAGTTGTTAGTAATGTTAAAAGACATAAATGATTAAATTTTGGTGATGATCGGTTGGTTTGTTTGGGTGTTTGACTTATGTTTGTCGTAATGTTTAGTTAAGAACGGATCTTCATGAAAATTACAGGAATTGTTAATGCTACCGAAAGGCACAACTGATTGAGTTTTGCTGCTGATACAAATAAAATCATAGTTTCAAAACCAATATGAATTTTTGGTTACTGCTGCCTTGCTTAGCGGAGGTATGCGCTCTCAGAGTGCTCTCTAGTTTATTAACGTCAGACATAATGGGGCCCTCCACCATTTTGTTTATTCATGTCGTATTTAATGCGGCCTTCCGCCTTTTGCTGATGCCAGATTTACGGCGGCCCTCCGGCCTCTTTTAATAATGTCGTTTGTTGCTGCCTTTTGGCCTTTCATACTAACGTCAGCTGTAATGCGGCCATCTTGTTTTTCAGCTAATATCGGACTTACTAGCTGCGGCCCTCCGCCTTCGTTACTAATGCCAGATTTACTGCCGCCATTTAGTTTTTCTTTTTTTTTAATGTCAGTTTTATTGCGGCCTTCTGGGCTTTTCATTAATATGAAATTTTCTGCTGGCATTTTCACTACTTTCAATTGGCAGCTAGTGCTCAGCTGTCGATATAAGGTCATCACAGTTACCGCATCGCGAGCATTTATACCGAAAACGCTTCACAAATCCTTCTTGCGAACCCGACGCGTCAAAGCTGCCATACCTGAAAGACAGGGTCTGGCCTTGTTGCCTGCCTCGCGAGACACCCACAACTCGCAACTGTGTATTTCAGCCCATCAAGTGCGACCATTTCAACCTAAAGACCACCAAGTGCGACCATCGCGGCCAATAACACTATAACTGCATCATGCAAATCTAGCGACATTCCTCTTCAAGCGGGCCATTATTGGCTGGTATATTGGCAATACCTTGTCATATACATGCATCATTCTTCCAAAAAGGTATTTCAAGAATATTGTTCCAACTGTTCCCAGGATTCTGTCGTGAAATCTAGTGACACTTTCTTTATATAACTGCCGGTTCGTAACCGGTTTACTGGAATTCCAGCATTGATTGATGTCCTGTATGCAGGTCCAGTTCCGGCTGGATTGCATCCATTGATTACAGATCCGGCCGTTACCGGAACTTGCTGTCGTGCCGAATACACTTCTCGCCTTCCCATCGCAAATGCCAATGCTGATACGCACTGAAACTGACCTGGGCCGGTTTTTGTGTAGTCCATTGAGCAAGTTTTATTTTACGTTGCTGTAAGCAGTGTTCCCTTTCTTCCATTATATACATTGTAAGTTTTTTTTTTTTTTGCTTCCCTGCAGTGGGTTTTATTCCTCACTTTCTAGTAGAAATTATTTTCTTGCTCCCCTAATTTTTTTTTTACATTATTTGAATTAGTAAAAGCTGCAATGGCTTCATGTCACAACGGGCTGTTTTTCTAAAGACCGTTAGGCTATATATTTCGATTTATCGACTGCATCGCATTGTTTCTAAAGCCCGTTGTAGACGATAGTCTTTTGTACTGTGTTTTCACTTCACCGCGTTCGAATGCGGTGCTGTGTCTGAGTAAACAACAAATAACGAGCAATGCTTTCTGAGACGACATGCGCTAAAATTTAGAAAAGGCACAAGACACCGCACGAGTGACACTGGCCAAGCCAGAGAATACGACAATAAACATTTTACCGAAACTTTTGGTGAACACTCAATCGTGTTTGCAAGGACAGTACAAAGTCTACAAACATGGTAATGTGAAAACATAGGACAAAAGTCTATCGTCTGCAGCGGGCTTAAGAAAACTCTGTCTACGTCTCCTGCAGCTGAACGAAATGTTTTATAGAAGCACAGTACACCCATTAGTTATCTCTAGTCATTACCTTTCCCTTTAGTATTAGCCATGGCTTCTTTTTAAGCGCACAAGGACTCAGCGAAACCAATTTTCAGTTGGAATAAAATAAAAAAGGTTCAATACTTGATAGTTGATACCATGAAATACGAAGTAAATGTGTTGTTTCTGTTAGAGACGTTATCGGGAATTTTAGCGTGTTATCTAATGTCACCTTGCAAGATAATAGGGAAGGCTCTGCGATAACGTTTAGATAAGCACTACGTACGGGATGTATTGAAGGACTGTAGATAATGAACTGATATGGGTTTTTATTGAAAAATTTGCTAACTAGAAGCTTCTGTTGATATTAGGAATCCAGGCTCCTCTATTTCACACGTGTATATTTTCTGACGTATATTGTTTGCCAAACTTTCATGAGACATTTTTAATTGTTGTACCTCTAAGTGAAGAAAAATGTGCGTACACCGCACGATTTGTCATCTGGATTTGCTAGCCGCCTCCTTCCCACTGATGTGAACTTAGCAACCTAGCGTTGCAGCTTCGCCTGTTGTTTTACTAACTGGACGTCCCTACTAGTTCGAACTTTCTAACTGACCCTCTACATGTGGGACTGGGAACTTACTAACCTGGGCCCAGATTTATCAAGCGACGCAAACTTGCGTATTGTAACTCATTTAAATAGTACTTCGAATTACTACGCGGTTGTAGAAAACTTTTTTTTTCTTGCTACAATTAGAGGAGACAAGCTAGAAAATCTAGTAAAGTATGTTATATCTTTGCGTGACCCTGTGAAAACTTGTTAACGGTTACAACACTCGAGTCTCAACGTCTAAACTAAAACAAAACGCTGACATAATCCACCTGCGGATTAGTTATTCGTTGAATGGATGATGCAAACCTACACTATTGGTTGTTCCCCGAAAGGAAAACGTAAAGCCACCGTTTATTGGTTGCAGTAGTGATCTATAACTTCCAATCACAAGGCAGATAGAATACTGCCTTGTATCGTCGTTGTAAGGTACAACACTGCAAGTTTTGCAATATTGTAAATGTTAGTAAATCCGGACCCTGATTTCTCGTTGCAATGGTTTTACTAACCCCATCGTGACAGAACTGTGAACTTACTAACCTCACCTTCAAAATATTACATGGGCTTGCTAACCTTACCTGGCTATTGCTATAAACTTATTAACCGGGACCCCTATCCACCACTGGTTGCTTAACAACCCTGGCCTTCCCATTGCTGTCAACTAGCAAATCGAATCTTCCTATTGTTTTGAGTGTGGACTTACTAATCCGAGCTCCTCTTACAGTGGACTTCGAAGGCGTGAAGGCCGTCCTGGACTCTGCGGTCATTCTGGACGTCCGCAACAAGGACGAGACCGTCAACCACGGCAGTATCCCTGGGGCTCACTGTGTCCCTCGTGAGTACATCGCCCTAACGCACATTTTGGCTGTCTTACTAGCTGATTTCATGACTTAATCTTCTGGGTCTTACTATAATTCTGTTAGGGTTGAGGATACCTTGATGATTCTTGATACGAGGTCCTGGTGGCTGTATGCCAGCCGCCCCTCTTGTGCAGAGGTGATGCGACAGTCTGTGACAGCGAGAGGGCGAGTAGCGAGCTATCCCCACATTACACGGAGCCTTACGCTTAAAAAAAATAAAAATAAACAACTAGGCCAGGTTGCCGACGATAGCAAAAGTATACGATAACCCAAGGAGCTTCAATAGAGAAGCTCTATTAGGAGCTTCTTTATAGAAGCTCCTTGCGGTAACCCAATATTAGAATGCACTTCTTGCTTTACCTGCGTTCCAACCAAGGAGCTTCTATTGAAGCTTCTTGGTTCCAACCGAAGCCCTGAAAATATCTGAAGCGTTCTTTAATATTAGCCCTCTCGTGCATCCTGATTCTTGGATAATTTCGTTGCATCATTTATTCATCGAACTTTAGTTTATTCGTCGACGAAACAGCTTTTCGGTGATTGAAAAAACTTCACCCCATAGCTATATGATGATATCGTGGCGTATCCATGATGCACAATCGCCATTAATGATTGCAGTATTGGCTGACTACCTGCTAAAAGCAATCACTTCTCAGTATGAACGCTCATCTCTTATGTTCCGTTAAGTTGGCAGTTTTACTAATTACCATAAAGAAAATGTGACAATTGAGAAATATCACGAACTAGTGTCCCGAGCCGTCATTGTAAATGACCGCATATTGGGTTATTAATGACTGGTGCACGTGTGCGATAATTGACGGCAGTAAGTTAGCCCTTCAGGAAAACCCCCTCTGGCTTCCTCATTTTTCCCCTATCTAATACTGAAGAAAAAGATTCCAAGGTACTCAACTTTTTTTTTCGCCTTTTGAAATCTGAATTTTNTTTTGAAATCTGAATTTTCTCCTATCTTATTCCCATAGAGCGTGACAGGAAAGATATAAATATATAAATAAATAAATAAATAAAAACACGACGTGAAGTATTATATAGTAGATTCTTTGTCTTAGTTTGTGACGGCCGGGTGCACGTTATATCATAATTTGATAGACATTAATGCACTTCTCCCAACTTACATTTATGAGCCTAGCTTTCGGCACAGGTCGAATTAGTGACTCTTACTCTTGGCCGAAAACTTGGCCCAATAAATGTAAGTCTGGAGAAGTCTATTAATATCTCTCGAAATGAATCAGACCAGACGTCAAGCAACGTTTTCATATATAGCAAAGTTCGTAGGTATGTATTACTCGTGGCTCACATCACTTCTACCATTGCTGATCGACAGCATGCATTAGCCACGTGTATCTAAGGTACTGAAGTTACTGAAGAGCTACACTAAAGAAAGACGCTGTTATATCCTTTACTTCCTCCTCTAATCCTGCCACTCTCATAAAAATACCGCTGTTTGCAGTAGTGCCTATGTGACACACTTGGGGCACGCGGATATAACTTCCTCTTTTTAGTCGTCTGCAAAAAGTAGCAAAAACAACTTCTGCGGAATCGAAAAAGACATATCTGTTGAAGGTGATGCGTCTGCTTCGTTTTTGTAGAAATACGCTTTTCTGGGATCCGCCTTCATTTTTTTAAAGGTGACGTGCACTATCGAAATTCGATTTCTTTCCCTCAGGAAATTAATGAAGATATGCACATATGCACTTCAGCGCACTGTAGTATAACGCCCGCAGCAGACAATAGTCTCATGTCCTGTGTTTTCACTTCACAGCGCTCGAATGCGTTGCTGTGTTTGTGTAAACAACAAAAACGAGCAATGCTTTCTGAGACAAGGTGCGCTAAAATTTAGAAAAGACACAAGACACTGCACTAGTGACATTGGCCAAGCCAAAGAATACGACGGTAAACATTTTATCGCTACTTTTGGTAGACACGCAGTTGTGTTTGAAAGGACAGTGCGAAGTCTTCGAATGCAGTGAAGTGAAAACATAGAACATATGACTATCGTCTGCAGCGGGCCTTAGAGCACACTCAGCTGGTTGCCGATATTAAAACTTAATCCTAAGCTTAACTTCTCCGAAACTATTGAATGAGTGGCGGTAATTCATGATCAGCTACCTTCAAGGCTTCCACAACCTGAATCTTGTTCCAAAAAATGGTGTTATCAGTCGGCTTAACCAAATTGGGTTGCTTCTAACACCTGGAAAAGAAATCAGAGCGGCGATGCTAACGATCCTGCGTGAAGTTCCGGACAAGCTAAGCCTCGATGTCCTAAAACTGTTGACAAATCAGCTGCGCCTAAACAGAAGCTCTGTACGCGGCAGAAATGAGTTGCTTAGCAAACTTATATTTCGTTACCTTAACGTGTTCACTGCGTACAAAACAATGAATGAACAATAGGAAAAGTAAATACGTTCTGTATCTGTGATATGAAGGGGTGGGAATTTAGTCATTGTCAAATCTTGGGTGATTGCTACTCTAAAATTACAAATTACGAACGCGGTATTTTAAAAAAATACATTCACTGATTCCTTTTCTTTTTCTGTTTTATTTTTCTTTTCTTTTTCTTTCCATCAACGGACGTTGCGTGCTGCACAGTAGTGCTGATGGTCACGAGAACGATCCCCAGCCAGGCGCGGTCTTTTTCAATGGCGCTTGGTGAGCCGAATTAGCAAATTTGCTTGCTGTGCATATCTATCGTGGAGGATTTACCTTAAGGTGGGGGAGGGTCGTTGAACCTTCCTTTTCGGCGCCATAGTTCTTAGCGACCCGTCGTCGGCTGCAGCTGCACTTATCTGGGGCCAGTTGGCCTATGTCTGACGCACGAACTAGGGCATGTGGCTTTCCCAGAGGAGGGTGCAATCAAAGTTGACGTTACCTTATTAGGTACCCTTACTTCTTCTTTTTTTCGTCTCACTCTATTTTTTCTTCTTCTGTTTTGGTATTCTTTCTTCCTCTTATTCTTATTCCGGCTGGTCTCCCATCACTTTCTACTGCTTCCTTTTCTTTGTCATCTTGCTCTTCTTTCTCTTTTATTATTTTCGTTTCTGCTGCTTCTTCTTCTGCTGATCTTTTTCCTATTGCTACCTCGTCTTCTTTTTACGTTTTTTAAAGTCTTATCAGTCATCTTCCGTAAGAAAATCTGCTAACAGGTCTACAAACTTTTCAGTCCCGGAGCTGGAGGCTGCCCTGGACCTGAGCGACTCGGAGTTCGAGGACAAGTACGGCTTCGCCAAGCCCCAGCCCAGTGATGACGTCATCACCCACTGCATGAAGGGAGGTCGGGCCGCCCGGGGCAGCGACACCCTCAGGAACAAGGGCTACAACAACGTCAGGTTCGTGCTGTTGAGTATCTTTTTGTTTAACTTGATTTGCTTGTTAATTACGTAATTTCTAATAAGTCTCTATTAACTACAGTACAGTAAACAAAAACGCGTTGTTAAATATACCGCTGTTTCTCCTATTTGACTATGAATTAAGGAATCATTTGAGAGTGAGAGCTTCAGTGTAAACCTTCTTTTAGGTCAGGGTTGGTATTTTTGTCATTTTTTTAATCAAAAAATGAGAAATCTCTGATTTTTTATATATTTATTTGATTTTTTAATGGTTCTTCATTTTCTTAATGTGAAGTGATACAATAATTCTTCCTAGTTCTTCTCCAATGTACCAAAGGTAATACTTAGCTATAAAACAAAATTATTCCTCTCATTTCGTAATGGAAAAACTCCCAAGTTAAAATGGCAACGTCGATTAAGTTTAGTTAGATACTAATGGCACTTACCACAGCAAGTAGTGTAACTGACTCCTAACTATTACGGTGGGCTGACAGAGCAGTTATGGTGTGTTCAGTTCAACTAGGAACTGCTCACGTAAAAAATAAAAAATCAAATACATAAATAAAAAATCATGATTTAAAAAAATCAATTTATTCCACCAATTGATTAAATAAATTTGATTTGATCAATGCCAACCCTACTGCAATGGTATTTACCTATATAGTGGCTCATTAGATATTAGATTAAAGTTCATCAAAGTATTAAATTATTTAAATACATGTTCCTTAAAAATTTGAGCATGTTCTTCCTCCTGTTTTAATAGGATAGCTAGCTATGTAGAGGTATAGGTTGTTGAATTCTATTCAGGGGAACCGAGGGTATGTTGAAAGAAAGAACTGGTATTGTGTTGCACAAATACCCATAAGATTCATTCATTTGAGAGCGTGAAACCATTTCATGATGAAAAAAATCAGACGAACAATCTTGATTTTTTATGAGAAAATCAATTGATTCAATCGGTTGATTAAATAAATTTGATTTAGTCAATGTCAACCCTGCTGCAATGGTAGTTGCCCATTTAATGGCTCATTAGAGGATAGATTAGATTTAATCAAAGCATTAAATTATCTAAGTATGTACGATAAGAATTTGAGCACGTACTGCCTCTTGTAAGTCTTGTTTTAATTATATAGCTAGCTATGTCTATGTAGAGGTATAGGTTGTTGAATTCGATTAAGGCAAACCATAGGTATGTTGAAAAAAATAAACTGGTGTGGTGTTGCATAACTGCTGATAAGAGTTAATCATTTGATAGCGTAAAAAGATTCTATTTCATGAAAAAAATAAATCATGATATTTTATTAAAAAGTCAATTGATCCAATTAGCTGATTAAATAAATTTGATTTAATCAATGCCAACCCTGCTGCAATGGTAGTTACCTAAGTATATAGTGAATCACTAGATGATAGATTAGGTTTAATCAAAGCATTAACTCATCTAAATAGCTATCATTAAAATTTGAGCAGGCACCTACTCTTGTTTTAACTATGTAGCTAGCTATGTGGAGGTGTATGTTAATGAATTCTCTGAAGGGTAACCATAGGTAGCTATGTTGAAGAAAAAAGAACTGGTGTTGTGTTGCCTAAATGCTTATGAAAGTAAGCTAATCATTTGATAAGGTAAAAATAATCCGTTTTATGAAAAAAAATATAATAAATAAAAAATCATAATTTTTATAAAAAGTTTAAAAAACAATTGATTTAATCACTTGATTAAGTCAATCTGATTAAATCAATGCCAACCCTGATTTGGATAAGAATAGAGGGATGTAAAATAACTAATTTCCCGTAACTGCTACTTTGAAACGTCAGTTCCAATAGACGCCGTTAAATGTAGTTTTTGTTCTCCTGATTAGCCAATTTTAAACGAATTTCCACTAAACAACTGTCCAGTGAAGAGAAGGTCTGTGCAAGATGGCATTGTTGAGTAAACCTTTGCTTGAACTCAATGAGTACTCTATCTAATGTCCCCTAAAAAAGCTGTTAAATAGGGTGAATATCCGTAGCAAAGCTACCATCGAATGTACTGCGTTTTTCCAAGCTACTACTCTAATGACCAAACAATACATCGGCTTCTCGCGAACCTATACATATATAGGTATGGTAGATATAGAAACGTAGTGTTAAATAATAGCCGACAAAACTGTCCACTCCAATCATGTGAGGTTTCCTTGCATGGCTCCGGAGTTGCCGACACTTACGATGTCGTACGTTTATTTTCTGATGTTCAGTCTCTCGCTTTTTGTGCTTTACACGAGGGTCTGGTGCAGTTAAATGAAGTTTGCACCGTGCAAATAGGCGCATTGACCATGTCTTGTTCGCAGAGCTGGGATTCGGTATTTTTTCTGTACCGCCGTATCGGTATCTGGTAGTTGAAAGGAGTCATTCGGTTCGGTATTTTTCCAAAAATATACCGAATGATTCGGTATTTGATCCGATCCGGTATTATCATTAAAACTTCGTGCCCAGGCCCCCACGGACAGGAAGCATAACCCAAATGAAGCACTTTGCAACACCGGGAAGCCCGAAATGCTGCTAAAGGAAAGCCAACAGAAAGCCATTTACAGCTGACTTGAACGCCTGCAGGCCAACACGACCGAAAGCCGAAGCAGGCAATGAGTTCCAAGCCCCAACAGCCAGGGCACGAAGCACCCACCGAACTGATTTGTTCGGCACCTAACATTCTCCGACGTGAAAGAGTGCGGACCGACCGCATGAATTATTGTGGCATTCTATATTCACGATAAGTAAAGAAATTAACAGAAATATGCGGAGTGTATAATCGCTCACTGGCAGTTCACGCTGCACTAAGCTCGGAAGGACGTGACACTTGAGTGAGCGAAACATTATGACACACTACATCCAAATCTCACCGCGCAACGTCTCTTTTCTTCAATGAAGTGCAATACAGCGTGAAAAAGCTGAGCTGAACAAAAATAAAGGGAATTTTTCTAATGTCTTCAATAAAGGAATCTGGGTCACACTGTGCTGTGGGTCATGTAGGGCTAATTATAGCGAAGACACACGCTAGTCAAAAGAACGAGTATCATCATCTTCTCGTCCGAACGTTATGTTGAACTCTTAATTGTTGACACAGCTTTGAGACTGCCCAAAAATAGTGTAAATATCTTTACCGTTAGTTCAGTTTACTACGCAAGTGCCGCCGTTAGTTAACTTTTCGACATATTCTTTATATCGGAAGGGATTTATAGCTCAACATTTTTTGCAAGTGTGTGCTATTTGAATAGGCATATAAACACATTCGGACGAAAGGATGACGATACTCTTTCTTTTGACTAGCGTGTGGCATCGGTATAAGAAGCTTCTTTTGTCGGCACAGGAAATTCAAATGTACCGAAGAAAGTCATCCGGTATCGGCATCGGTAGAAGATTTAGAAAAAATTCGGTATGTCGGTAGATGAAAATACCGCCGGTACTAACGAAATACCGAATTTCAATCGGTAGTCCCAGTTCTGCTTGTTTGCTCTGTTCATGGGAAGCCTAACATTTTGACCTTCCTTTTGTGACGTCGCTATACCCGTGACCAGACCGTGTATGGTCTGGTCACTTTGTACGAAAACTTACCCGCCTCCCATTGGTGACGTCACAGTGCCCGATAAATCTTTAGATTTTTGTTTCTGCTGTCGCAGGACGTACACGGGATCCTTCACTGATTGGGTCGCCAGGGGAGGTGAAGTCTCCAAGCAATGAGTGCTTGTGACGTCATCACCAGCAGCTGTCTGTACTGCCTTCTACGACTCGCACCTTCAGCACAAACTGACCTCGTCATCAGAAAGTTTCCACTATGATTTCACAAATTACTTTTAAATGAAAGAAGTTCGTTAAATTTATAGACTTGCATATTTTGCTTGCTTGGTAGAATAAAAATTATTTTCTGCCCTTTCTAAAAAAAAACTTTATGTGGCATACAAACTTCTATTTTTTTCATTGTAGGCTGTTGAAATGCTTCTCCATTTCGTCTATTAGGCGGAGTTGATATTTAAAATTTATGGCAATTTAAGTAGTTTTGAAGTACAGAACATTTGTCTGGCTTGCAGAACCGTTCATTACTTTCTTTCGTGGCCTTTCAGGCTTCAGCTTCTGCAAAGCCTTAAGATTTCAATCAGCCACTAAAGTTCAAAATTTTTCGTTCAATTGTAAATCATTTTCTGGATTAAAATATAAAAAAAATTTCTCGAATAAATAGGTATATTTTACAATATTTTATTCAATTAATTATTTAAAAATCGATTTCGAAATAACAACATCGAAATTAGCATAAAAATGTACTCTGCTTCAAAATTGTCTCTTAATCTATCGAAAGTTGAGGTTTATGAAGTGCCTTCCTGTCTCAGGCAAAGTCAAGTTTTATTGGAGTAATTTTGTGCGTTTGCTACACATTGTTGACGTGTCGCTGTTGGCACTTACTGTTCAATAGCGTGTTGTTCCAAATCAGCGCACACTGTCGCGTCTAATGGAGTCTTCAGCCCTTCGATTCTCCCACTGTGGTCGAGATAATCTAACCCGCTTTGCTAGTTTCAACTTGCGCTAAGTATTCCGTCGGCTCAATGGTAATCTGTTTCCGATTGTCGCCTGAAACTCAATTAAAACTGGCGGATCGACGCCTACGACTTAAGCATCCGACCAAGGCTAAAAGGACCTACTGCCGCATTTTCCTGCCCCCCCCCCAGAAAAACCTTTACACGTGCTCCCAATTCCCTCAACGAAATAATAACTCATATGGTTGTACACAATAAATAAAATCGGTAGATTTCTGAGGCAAATTTATCATTTTATTTTTGAATGACACGGAAATAACCAAAAATTACGCACCCTAAAAGGCCATCTTTTACCCCCGGGAGTACGAACGCCCCCACTTTTAGATTTGTATCAACCTTAGTGTACGAATCGGAGATGTCTTAGCCTAGTAAATACTTTTACCACATATCCATCACTCGATACACAACAATTTGAAGTGGTGAAGAAACCCACTTTTTTCATTGGCAGTCATATTTACGTCTCAAGTAATTGTTGTCAATTTGTTAGTTAATAATAGTTATTCTGACATTCCTAGGGCTTGTTCCTCTACAGGGCAAGTAACCATATATGGTTACTTCCGTAATGCTTTTCTTACGGGAGCGTTTTCCATTAGTTGGGTAAGCAATAAGTACCAAAACAAGTGATACATATACAGTTTGATACTACACGTATAGAGACTTGTAGGTATTTTATTGAATATGAAGAGCCCCTGGAATAACAAAAAGTACCGATTCAAAGCAGACTAACGTGCGCCTGCGCCTCTCACAGTCAGAATTACAGTAATGCTCTACTTAACAGGGGTGTGTCGCAGTCAGCATTTTTGGTTCCCGGTGCTGACGTTCTCTATCCATTCTACGAGTATCGTAATTACTTTGTTGTCTCCTCTGTTATTTTCTCAAAGATCGCCAAATCAGTAGGATTTTGGCAGCTATTATCTAATCGGAAAACACTATCATAACTTATTCCACAAAACGTGTCTTTCTGATCTTTTTTTCACGGAGATACCCTACAGTGTCGACAATTTTCCCATTTCATAAAAATATCCACTTTCTAAGAAGGTATATTGAAAGTATAGGTACGTGAGTAGGTAGTATTTGTTTGTATGTGTCTCACCTTTTTTGTAACTTAGAAAAGATTCTCACATGCGCTCTCTCGTTTGTTTTATTGACCTCTACATATTGCCAATTAATTCTATAACGTCAATATTTTAAAGCTTGAATAACCCCTATTTGTATCAGCCTATATTAACGCTGCTACGAAGACTCTTTGCTCTATTGTATACCTAGGGGGAAAAGCCTTTGTAAAGGGAAACAGCCTGGTATTAACTGAGTTATAATATATGATATATTGATAGAAGCATAGTCAACTTGAACCCAGATCTCTAAATGTGAACGCGTTCGATTGGGTCGCGAAACGAAGCCTTGCCTGGTCCGAAACTCCAGACGCGTTCCCGTTGATTCCAGTTTCAGGCACTTACACCCAGTTGATCTTGCGAGACTTCTAGGAACTCAATCTCGGTCTGTAAAGTGACAGACATTTCAGATGGGTTCAACATAATCGGGTTGTTTCTAACACCTGCAGCACGATTCAAAATGGGGAAGGCACAGTTCCTGTCAGCAGTAAAGGTAAAGTCACTTGACCGTACCCCCAAATGGGAAACCCGCATGCACTGGTTTGTGCTGCAGATATAGACCAACAGGCCCCTGAGGAGTATACGGCTGTAGTCGACCACAGATTGTCTAGAGCTTTGGCGCCAGTGGTGGACTAGTCAATCGACATTGACGACTCAGTCGAATATGCTGAAAGTTTGAGTATCACGTTGTATTGGCATTTCTTTGGACTTCCTAAGCAGTTTGGAGTTATTCTGATTGTGCTCGGCCGGGGCCATGACAGCGCTCTGTTAATTAGCCGCATAGCATAACAGCGACGCTGAAGGTCGTCTGAGCCAATGGACGGAGACCTCTCATGTTGCTTCTGTATGTTGTTTGACTTCTGAACGAACTCATTTTTTACGAAATCTTTACAATTTGGAAGAAGAACATACAAACACTAGGAACTGCTGGACGAAAATACTCGGGTTAGCACGATAAGGGGTTAAGGTACGCGGCTGAATAACTTTATCTTCATTCAGCCTTGAGCTATCGTACCTCGTTATTTTCTTTTCTCGCAGGAATATATTAGAAATATCCTTTGTAGGGAAACAAAACAGCCTGAGTAAGGAAAGGCTACAGACTTGAAGCGTCATCGTCAGTCACCCCTTTGAGTTTCTAATTTTGAACAGGTTTGTAGAATTTGAGTAAAATAATTGGGTTTCTAGATGTACGTAATTTATGAAAACTCGTAGCAATAGCTAACTAGTTTTTATTGAAAAAAATATGGTGACAATGCAACTTATTTTGAAGTATATTACTAGTATTATCCTACTGAGCTGCCAGTCAAAAATGGTAAAGTGAACTTGACCGCACCCTTACGAGAACAATACATTGCCAGTACTCCCACGGCAGTTGTGCTGATATCAAATGCAGAGACAGCGCCACAAGAGCTCGCTTGCCTGGGTTGGTATTCGAATCGACAACGTCCAGTGTCATTAGCTCAGCTCTCTCTAGGCTGCCCCTCCCATTTGGCAGCAATTCGTCTGAATTTTTTCCCACTGTGCCAGAGGGACATCCCGTTCTGGTACTGAATTGTAAGCTTAGTTTTTTTATTGGTCAATCTGCTCACCGAAGAGAACGAGGCTTTGGGCAACGTTTTGAATTGCTATAGCTAAAGTCATGTGCTAACTTATCACGAATCTATTTCATGTTAATAAGAAGTCTATGCAAAACATCAGTCAAATACTGTGAGCTCTAAAGCAATGAGCACGGCATCCATAGGGGATATTTTATCTGATTACTATTATCTAAGTCTACCAAGAAGATAATAAAGTTGATATAAAATTCTCATAATACTCATTGAGACATTACAATATTGCTGTGTTACATGGTGCACAAGAGACTGTATCCTATTTCAAGGTCTGTAAGCAACATGACTCCAAAAGTTTCTGACGGATTTTCGTTAAATTTACAGGGCCTGTAGCAATTGTCGCCAAAAACAGATCATTCAGTTTTGGTGACGATCTATCACTCCGCTTGCATGCACGTTCGTTTCTTTGCCCATCATTCTGTCTTTATTATCACGAATCGAAGAGAAATGATGTTTTTATTGAAGATTCATGTGTATATAAATATAAATATATTTGTATTTTTGTCTATCCAACCCCAAAATAGGAAGAAAGAGTTGAGCAATGTTCACGATTATTTGTAAGGAGTCAGGTGGGTTGACCTAGATGTGAACAATGCAAAATAACTAGAATTAGCTAGCGATCAAAAATCACGCATATGGATTTTTTTATATGTCCATCCAAAAGGAGACAGAACGAGTTGAACCATGAAATTTTTTTTCCCAAACAGTCAAGTGGGTTGACTGATATAGTGATGGGTACTTATTCTCGCTCCATAAAAATCAATGATAATTCTGTCCCGAGTTTTGGCCTGCTTTAAGTTATATATATATATAGGCTCAATTGATCAAGGAAAATATTAAAGAATTTCTCAGATTTGTATATTTCAGCAAACAATCTTCTCATCCTTCCTTGGTGGTGCTGTTGAGAGAAGAAGAAAAGTAAAATAGAAAAATAATTTTTTTGNCTTTTTCCAACAGCGATAACTCTAGCAATATGTTCTTCGAACGTAGCATCGTCTTGCATTCTCACTCCGAGGTCTCTTGAAACTGTTTTTCTCTCAATTTCATGCCCATCGCTGGTGGTGGATTCAAAGAGTGGTTGATTTTTTTCCGTATCTTAGCAGTTCAAATTTTGCTCCCACCTTTAGGTCATATTATTTCTTACTGACCATTGGCAGATACTTTCCAAATCTCGTTACACAGATAGCACGTCTTCCACAGATTGCACAGCAGCTAGTATTCGTGTATCGCCAGCAAATGATGAGGGTACCGCATAGTTACATCCGGACCCCATGTCATTGATCACGATGAGGAAGAGAACAGGTATCAGCACAGTGCCTTGTGGTACTCCACTGAGTACCGGCTGTCTGGATGAAACTTTGTTATTGACAGGAATGCTTCAAGCCACCGAAGGCATTTTCCACGGATACCAATGCTGGAAAGTTTCAACATCGCCGTCAGGAGCATGGGAAGTACGGTGGGTTTAGGTTCGGGATGGGTTTTTAAATCGTTGAAATTTAGAAAATGAACCTTTACCTTGAAAGCATATTTACGTGCAAATATGGATTACGCTTCAATTGCACACTGCCCCAAAAAAATGCTTATGAAAGATACTGCGCGTACAGAGTAACTGCAGAAACGCCATTTGTTCCCGTGATCACGAGAGTGTGCCGTAAAACAACCTAAGCTCCCTGCTCTAGTCTTGGCAGCCCCTTCTTTTCCGGTCTCTTTCTCCCGCTGTCCCTTAATTTGTAGGAAGAACATACAAACACTAGTAACTGCTGGACGAAAATACTCAGGTTCGCACGATAAGGGGTTACGGTACGCGGCTGAATAACTTTATCTTCAGTCAGCCTTGGGCTATCGTACCTCATTAAAGTTTTTTTTTCTCCCAGGAATATATTAGAAAATCCTTTGTAAGGGAACAGCACAGCCTGAGTAAAGAAAGGCTACAGACTTGAAGCCGCGTCATCGTCAGTCACCCCTTTGAGTTTCTAATTTTGAACCGGTTTGAAGAATTTGAGTAAATAATTTGGTTTCTAGATGGACGTAATTTATGAAAACTCATAGCAATAGCTAACTAGTTTTTATTGAAAAAAATATGATGACAATGCAACTTATTTTGAAGTATATTACTAGTATTATCCTTCTGAGCTGCCAGTCAAAAATGGTTAAGTCAGCTTGACCGCACCCTTACGAGAACAATACATTGCCAGTACTCCCACGGCAGTTGTGCTGATATCAAATGCAGAGACAGCGCATCAAGCTCCACAAGAGCTCGCTTGCCTGGGTTGGTATTCGAATCGACAACGTCCAGTGTCATTAGCTCAGCTCTCTCTAGGCTGCCCCCCCCCTCCCATTTGGCAGCAATTCGTCTGAATTTTTTCTCACTTTGCCAGAGGGACATCCGGTTCTAGTATTGAATTCTAAACTTAGTTTTTTATTGGTTAATCTGGTCACTGAAGAGAACGAGGTTTTGGGCAACGTTTTGAATTGCTATAGCTAAAGTCATGTGCTAATTTATCACGAATCTATTTGATGTTAATAAGAAGTCTATACAAAACTTCAGTCAAATACTGTGAGCTCTAACGCAATGAGCACGGCATCCATAGGAGATATTTTATCTGATTACTATTAACTAAATCTACCAAGAAGATAATAATATTGATATAAAACTCTCATAATACTCATGGAGACATTACAATATTGCAATGGTACATGGTACACAAGAGACTGCATCCTATTTCAAGGTCTGTAAGCAACATGACTCCAAACGTTTCTGACGGAATTTCGTTAAATTTACAGGACCTGTAACGCTTGTCGCCAAGAACAGATCATTCAATTTTGGTGATGATCCATCGCTCCGCTTGCTTGCACGTTCGTTTCCTTGTCCGCAATTGTGTCTTTACTATCACCCTCGAAGAGAAATGATGTTTTCATTGTAGATTCATGTATATATATTTGTCTGTCCACCCCAAAATAGGAAGAAAGAGTTGAGCAATGTTCACGATTTTTTGTAAGGAGTCAGGTGGGTTGACCTAGATGTGAACAATGCAAAATAACTAGAATTAGCTAGCGATCAAAAATCACGCTTATGGATTTTTTTATATGTCCATCCAAAAGGAGACAGAACGAGTTGAACCATGAAATTTTTTTTCCCAGACAGTCAAGTGGGTTGACTGATATAGTGATGGGTACTTATTCTCGCTCCATAAAAATCAATGCTAATTCTGTCCCGAATTTTGCCCTGCTTTAAGTTATATATATATATATATATATAGGCTCAATTGATCAAGGAAAATATTAAAGAATTTCTCAGATTTGTATATTTCAGCAAACAATCTTCTCATCCTTCCTTGGTGGTGCTGTTGAGAGAAGAAGAAAAGTAAAATAGAAAAATAATTTTTNATATATATAGGCTCAATTGATCAAGGAAAATATTAAAGAATTTCTCAGATTTGTATATTTCAGCAAACAATCTTCTCATCCTTCCTTGGTGGTGCTGTTGAGAGAAGAAGAAAAGTAAAATAGAAAAATAATTTTTTTGAGTTAAAATTTGAAATTATTTAGTTTGGTTAATTTAATAAGGAAAGTAACTGAGGGAAATTGTGGTAGGTACTGAACTTTTATTCTGTTTGAGAAGACTGCGGGGCAGGTGAAGTAACCAATTCCGGTGCCCTTAACCTGGCTGCGCTAAACCAGTTTGGCGCCGTGATCTTGTTGTGATCTTGCAGCTAGCCTATTACTGCAGTCGGTGCGCTGGAGCTGGTTCCAGGTAGTAGGTTAGGGCGATAGTAGTCGTTGGTGAGACTGATTCCCTGCACAATTTGCGATAGGCTTTAATTCCGTCCAAACCCTTTCGTCCAACCTTATACGTTCCTTTTGGCCTGCTCCTTATATTTACCTCTTGTGACGAGGTTATATTGATTGAACTAACTTATATTTTATTTTGATTAAACTATTCTCGGCAACTAGGATCTCAAACCAAAAGGACGTGGACAGAGGACTTGTTATGGTTTATAATGTTATTATTATACATATGTGACTACTTTTCACGCACGATAGAAAGATAATTTTAGTAAATTTTATCTACATTATTTGATTGATTGAAGAATTATCTGAAAGGCGGATTTCACAAACCAAGTTTTGGATGGGCTGAGCATGTTTCTCTCTACACTCTAACGTCGGTTCGCGTTTCATAACCTAAGATTCAAACCATTTTATCCCAAGGTACACTAAAAAGGAGACGGATTTCAATCTCAACACCCTATATCTATCTTGCTGAAATTTTTCTATCTACAGCTACAGCATCAGGAACTTGACAACAGTTGTAGCATAATTTTCATTAATAGTACAATTTCCACAATGGTAACATTTTGTATCCACAGTAGGCTCTCACTTATCTCTGAAAAATAAGGTAATTTTCAGCCTATGTCAAGTTTTTTAAATCATCTTTCTATACCTGTAACAACCAGTGAATGGTACTAAAATACACTTACTTCCGATCTGAAAATAGGCCAGATTATGCATTTAATTATATATTATATTGTCAATCCACACGCCACTAAAGTTACACAATCACATCACAAAACAACTTGTTTGTTTATCTCCAATTCGGAAGCGAAGCTTCCATCCACGTATGGAATTCCAAAATACAAAATATTAGTTGTAGGACTTCTTATAATAATTATTACTAGATTCTAGTATATTATGTTGGAAGCAATCATTCGCAATTTTGAGGGACCTTCTCAGCTGCAATTTGTAAGGAAGACAGAACATAGTTATTCTAGGCAATTTTTCTCCGAGTTCTCACAACTACAGTATATTTATAACAAGCTTATTCTACTGTGAATATGGAGTTGAGCACTCTTCTGTCTTCTCTATGTGAACAGCTGTAATATGTTTACTTATTTCATAAGGAAAAGGATAGGCACAATATACACACCTTGTCGGGAGTTAAGCGCAGCAGTTGTGATTGAAAGAAGGGAACCTCTCGTCCATAGGCACTCTTTATTTGTCTGATTGTATCGTTCTTCTCATTTTGCTTCATGCAATTGGTTCGCAACAAAATATTATATTAAATATTAGTTTATTTCATAAACGTCATTTTATTTGTTATTTTCATCTTCTATTCTCGTAATGTTTATTGTATCATCATTAACACTCTTGCTTTAAAATCAGTTTTGAAAGTAGCTGTTGAGTTACAGCGTTGCCAAATGCTGGAGTTACATTGTTGCCAGTTTCTCAGCTATACCCGTTATCAATTTTTAATATATAAGCTTTTCCAACTAGTTTTTCTCATTCACATATCAATCTTATGAATGCAATACTTTGGAGGTAATTTATTATCTCTTCTGTATAGAATTCCTGCAGAATTCTGCGTTAATTTGATCCAATTCTCAAGCTACACCTATCACGAGACTAGGTAACAGCGCCTTTGTCATGGTATCATGGTGGTGAAGTTCCTGATGGTTGTTTGAGAATGCTGATGTATCTATAGCTTCTTATATCAACCAGCTAATTTCGTTAACTGTTCATGCATAAGCTATTACTTAGTTATCAGTGTTAAGTATATTATTACATCAAGAATTTTTAGTACTATTAGTATTTTATCATTACTAGTATATTTAATTTAAAACTACCTGCTGTTTCGATGGTCAGTATTCCTGGTACAATAGTTTCAATTCTAATCTCATTTGTGCCAGTATCTGTAGCACAGCTTTAACTAATAGCTAGCATACTGACGTACCAGTACTATTAACCAGTGGCGTACGCAGGATTTTGCTAAGGATGGGGGGGGCGCTAACAGAGTTGATGCTATATAGCTATGTGTATATATATGGGCTACCATTTACCAGACACAAAAGCTATATGATCATGGTATATAATGAAAAAATGAATTACTATTATATTATGCATGACTGCATGCTGATACAATGATGATAAAACCAAGACAGATCTAAAATCCAATTAATGTTATGGTTCAACTGAAAATGAAAGGAAACATTATCCCATAATAATAGCGTGCAGAAAAAATAATACTTTTATCCAATGCTAAGCATTAATTGGAGAGATCTGATAATACAGTGGTTTATGATGTTAATATTGAACAGATATAAAAAATCATTGAAGAAACCGCTAACGTTGAAACCAACAATAATTAAGCTAATTTCTAGAAATAGCGCATAAGTTTCCACTAGTACAGTTTAAACTTCATACAAAACAAACAAGTTGGTACAACTTCTACTGGATAAGCCAGTGATGCGAAACATGAATGCGAATTTGTAAAATAGATTGCATGATTTCTCCTTCTTTGATCACTTTTCTGTTTTAAACTATGAAGAAATAACCTGATTATCTGTGGATGTAACTTATGGAAAAAATCTTTGCTCATGCTACATGCTAATTTTTACAGTAACATGATCCTGCAATTTGCTTTCGAAAATTCCTCTACATTTATCTTTTTGTAGTCATGGATAGCCATAAGCATTAGCCCTTCTATTCTTTCTTCTCCTATAACTGAGCGATTTTCGGTCTTCAACAGCTTCAATTGTGAGAAGGAACTCTCCACGCAGCTACTTGCAATTGGGAAAGTAGCGAAAATCTGCAGAAGTAATTAGATGGTGATTACAGTGTCGATAAGCTTCAATCAATGAGTTTGGCACTGATTCTGGTTTAGGCTCATCGGAGTATTTTCATGTAGTTTACCAAGATATAAGTTGGCTGCGGAGAGCAGATCTTCAAAATATGGCTTTACTGCAGTTACTATTTTTTTCATATTTAATGACTCTATGCGTGACGGCATAATTACCTCCGCCGAAGAGGTCACGTTTTCCTGGGGTTTGTCTGTGTCACCAAGATAACTCAAAAAGTTATGGACAGATTTTGATCAAATTTACAGGGATTGTTAA
>LQNS02001154.1:7096640-7108022 GCA_001587735.2 Parhyale hawaiensis
ATAGGCTGATGTAGTTTCTATGTTTGAACGATGATTCTGTTTTCCAGCAATTTTAGGTCTTTCAACGTTCATTTCAATACTGTTCGCAATTTCTTCAGCTAACTAAACACAGCTTCAAATTTATCTCTGCATGACTGTAGAGATCGGACACACAAAGACATGAGGTTATATTATGAAGCTATACATCCTGCACTGTGGCTTGAAACTTCGCTGAAAGCGACTTAGTTATACCAATGACAATAAAGCATGCTTCTAGGGCAATAATGAAGTCAAATTTCTTAATGGGGCTCTTAAATTGTAGCATGTTGCCAGTGATGATATTTTGGCATTTGGAGAACTGTCCTGTACATCGTTAAGAGTACCGACAATGAATGGGTGGAGATCATGAAACAAGGTAACTGTAGCGCGTCGCCTGCTCCCATCTTGTCTGACACAATGTATTCAATCTTTTTCTTTTGTCCTGGTCTAGTGTATTCTCTTCGATGTGCTTTCCGATGATGTTGAAATGGATGGGATAACGAGTAAGAAACGAAGTAATATTTTCTATCATTCCCATAACGTTCCTGATGCTTTGAACTTAACAAGCACTGCCTAAGACTAAAATAAGACAATGACTAGGGCAGTGAGTGTAAAATGACAATGGTTATCTCTCGCGTTTTCGCGTTTTATGATATTGGGAGCTTCGAGGAAAGGCACACTAGGCCTGATGGCGTGTTATGAATAGAACCGAGATAGCAGTCTCTGCTTACGGCAATATGGTGATCGAGAGCCACGACTTTATTTCGCGCATTTGAAGGTTGTTTCTTTTCAGCAGTGTGTGTACGGCACCCGCACATTCCTAGGTTTTTGCTGTATACCGTAATAACAAGCTAAGCGATCGTACTCTGTAGACCTCTGCCTGAAAAATCCGAAATCATTGGGCCAGTTAAAATGCACGTGTTCAGTGCGCGACGTGAGATGTACACAAGTCAAAGTTACATATACAAATTCATGTAGCCAAGACAACTCTGTTAGTGTTAAATTACCACTTTCTCAAAGAAAACTATTCGTATAAAACTTGCGTTTTACATATATAAGTAACCAATTATTAACATCTATTGAATATTATTACTGCTAAATTTAGATATCCTGGTACTTTTTTGCCATTTCTGCCATCACCGTATATTGGGTCATTCCTTCCAAGGGGGGAGAGGCACGTGCCCCCAGACAGCGCCAGTTTCAGTTATGTTTCAGGGGCTCAATGACTCTGCAGAGCTAGTTGAAAAGAAACTCTTCTTGTCATTTTAGCGTTTCATTTACATCATAGTACTTTTATTGTGACAATGTTTTAATTGAACATTTAAACATATCGTAAGGCAATTTACAGCAATTTCTATTTTAATTCAAGTTCATTTTGCTAATTTAAGTTTATCTATGTTTATATAATTGCAAGAACGAGGTATTGCAAAAATCTTCAGTTAGCTGGCCATCACACATGACGAAGTTGAATCTGTAACTCGGCCCAAAAAGAAGCAGGAGGAGTTTAGCTATCATCACAGTCTTTTTCAGGCAGGTGGGTTGGCTGAGATGTGAAAAATGCCAAAACTCCAGAGTAAGCTGGTCGTCAAAAGTAACGGCGTTGAATCTGCCCCCACCGCGGGTGATGGTCTTACACCACGAGGCATTTTAGTTTACCACTGTACGGCTTGGCGGAGGCGAGCGCTTTCAGAGTGTAGCTCTACTGTAGTCCTACATTGTCATGTGCATCCGCATTCAAAATTATGGCTACTAAAAAATTGTGCTCTGGCAAATCGACTGCTCGTCTAAATTCTTCTCTGTCAACTCATCAATGGTACTAACCTAAGACCTATTACCTTACAAGCTGCAGTAACCTGAAGACTGATATATGAAACATTCACACTGAGCGTGACGAACGAAAGCGCAAAGACGTTACGCCTCACTGTTCAGCCAGGAATGTAACCAACGAAAGCGCACGGAGCGTTCAGAGAAAGACAAAAACGCGTCTCAAATCTTCTCCAAAACCGCTGTGCCGTCATCATTGTTTCTTGGCACGTCTGTAGATATTACAGACAAATGAACACAAATGGGCATTTTTTCAGTATTTCTATGATAAAATTAGCGGCACCGATAACGTCATAATCGATCGCTGACGTTAAATCTTATCGACGTATCAATGATACCAGTCTTAATTAAATATCTCAAGCCGACCTAAGAGACAATTCTGACGTAGCAACGGTCTATAACGAGGGAGTAAAAATAACGGGAGAACCAGACAGACATACGAAGATAAAGAACGCGCGTGAAATGACGTGTTTTTCGGACCAAAAAACCACGGCGCTCCCTGCTTCTTTTCCTGCATATTATTTTTTAGTATAGGTATACATGTTACCTATAAGATACAGTCAGGAAGTACTGGCACTACGTTTAATAGACAAGCATAGATAGAGCACTGTAAAATTGATAATACAACATTTTTATTCACATAATGTTGAGCGTGTGCTTCAACTGCTTGGTCCGAAAAACGTCATTTCACGCGTGTTCTTTTTCTTTGTATGTCTGTTTTGTTCTCCCGTTGTTGTTATTATTACTCCCTGGTCTACAACGATCGATTTGAGGTACGAACGATAACGTTCGTTCCCCTAAGTGAAATCAACTTTCCCAGTACACCCAGTACATGTTTTTACGTGTTTGTTTGATCGTGTTAGTTGTAAGATAGGTAACTACATACCATACTGTATATGGAGTATTTTCTCTTTATGTAATTTTGGAAATAGGTATCATAGTGCACGTGATGTTCAGATCGTATACGTCATATTGTTACTTTTAATAGGTCAATATTTCTCTTCAGTAAAATGTTATGGCTTCAGCTAGGGAGATGTTTAAAGGCTACGTCTGTTGTAGCCTGTTACATCTTCCTTTAATATGATGTCATTTATGACAGGAATCCAGTCATTAATTTCATAGCGTACTTACTCTGTTTACCGTCAACCAGTAACGTACGGAAATCTGATCGAATTCGAAAGATTGGATTTTTATTATCAGTGTAGAACTAAATCCTGGCATGATACCGAAAAGTTGTTTTCATTTTCACTTTTAGGGCATTAAAATTATACACGATCATCTGTAAAACTGGGACTTAAGCCGCGTCTACACGATCTATCTTTTCGTCGAAGTTTGTGATCGCGGAAAGATTTTGATCGCCAAACACTCGCGGCGAGAATTCGAAGTTTGTGCTTTTTAATCGCCAACAGTGCTGGAAATCAAGATCACAAAAATTTGCAAACTATATTTCGCTCTATAAATAGATGCATCAATTTTAAATATATTATTTAGTTATTAAAGAATCATTTTCTATTTAAATTTACCCGCATAGCGAACTTTGTTTATGTTTGAAGCTGGAAACATTTGGCAACTATATGTTGCCAATTAGTAATAACTGTAGCATATTCCTCAAGTTATGTCTGTACCTTCTTTTTTTCATTAGTAAAAGCTACAATGGAGCAAGAGTTCCGTTTTGATGGAATAAACGGATGTACACAGTGTGAATTACAATAGAAATTAAATAATTTATAAACAGAAAATGAGAAATTATTGTTCTATCGTGTGCATTTCTGCATTTGAGGGAATGCCAGTGAGTGAATTTTTACCAATACTTATAGCCAGTATATATAAAGTTTTACCCGCCAATCAGCATCTACAACTAAAATTAATATCTGACCGATAAGTGAGGATGGAATATCGATTAATAGTAATGGAATGCTGAATTCGCGTATAGTGACCTTGAAGTGATCGTGGCTTCTGTTTTTGATGACATTGGGACAAGGAAGAGAATTCTTTGTGATTTTGATAGTCGATTCTTGTGTTTGTGATCGCTGAAAAGATCGATCGTGTAGACGCGGCTTAACTAATTTTTTCGTAGACCAGTGCAACATTTTTGTTAAAATTTCGATTGATGACATGAGGCTTTATTTAAACTGTGATTCGATTCCTATTGTAACATGATGTTCGTAAGAAAGTACAACAGGCGTGACTATTCTTTCATGGTCTCCCGAAGCCATATTCAGCTGAAAAACTTGACCTATTACTAGTAAGAGCTAAAGTGGGATAGAAACCTCAACATGACATTCACTAATCACTAAGCTAGTGCCACATTCATAGAAAGCAAAAATACACGTACAAGTACAGATAAAGATGACACCACGTGGCGATAGTTCGGAAACTTGACCTGATTGACGAAAACCAATATGATATGATATCTGAAATCAACGTATTGATAATAACTTAAATCAATCAATCAGAAGGTCGAGTTGTTTATTATACGCTAAGCACAAAAAAACTGGCCTAATACAGAAAAATGAGTGTCATTTCGCATTTAACGCTTCAGAATATTGCCTTATTGCAGTTGAAAAACTTGAACAATGGTTTGGTTGTTGACTAGTGCTATAGATCAATCATTTGCAAAAATGTGCCGATGCTCCAAAACTGACAATGCTCACAGATGTTGATAGCTTCTAAAAGTCCGATACTTCCTTTGCCAATTAATCGCCACACCCCTAAGCAAAACCGATATACAGCAGTTAAATAGGATTCTTTCCAGAATGAGATAAGAAGTCAATGCAGGTGTGATAGTACTCGCTTGTATTTCAAAACTAAGGAACTGATGGTATATACAAACCAGCGTTTTAGCTTGCAATTTTTTCCTTGCGAGTTTTTTCTTGAAAGCTTCTTGGCCGATTTTGATGATTTTAGTTCCCCAAAAATTATAACTTTAAGTTCGACCTGAGCTCATCATCAATTTATCCTTACGCTCCCTTACAACCCTGTTAAGGTTGCTCCAATATTTGATATTTGGGCCAATTAAAAAAAATTAATTTAAAACACCATTTTCTCAGTCCCTAGTAGCAAGCACCGTTCGTTTTTCTGAAAATTCCTCCATAACACTCAGATTTTAGACTAAGAAGTCTAACTATTATATCTACGTGCATTACCCATCAGTTCTACCCTAGGCACATCTGCAGCTCTGTCAGGGTTAAGATGGTGCTTGCCGCTTAAGTCTCACGAGGGATAAGATTTAAAGTTTCAAGTATTGTTTTGGCCCAATAATAAATTGGCACATGGAGCAGGCCCATTTCATCCTGTTTTTAAACCCTGACAGGGTTGCTTAGATACCTAGGGGTAATTTGATAGTGCACGCAGGTAGTGCTTAAAATTACAATTTTTTGAGACCAAAATCCCTTCAGAAGTTTTCGAGAAAAAAGTGGGAAACAAAACATGCTAGCTGAAATGCTGGCCAACAAGACATGGTACTCAATATGCGATACTGTATTTCTACATTGATCATTAAAACATGTGTGAATAAGCAAATAACATAATTATGTAATCTGCCATTGTCGAGTAGAATATGGTTTTCCCCAGAGACAGTTATATTAAATAACGAATCCTGAATACAAGTCCACAGCCCGACAATATCACGGAGATTTTCTTATTTGTGATCTCATCATTGCTGTCCACAAATCTTGATTTTTTATGTCCTTATAAAATGCCCAAACATTCCTCCCCATTTGCCCCAATTTCAGCAGTCATCCGAACTCAGGGAGGGCAGTTGCCCACCCTGCCCTCCTGGTTCGTACCCCTATGTATACCGACAATACATAGTAGGCCACATAACGTACCGGCACTGATAGGCTGGTCCAGGAAGCAAAGAATGCAACGGGAGGCCTCAATAGGACTGAAATAAAACTTTGCCGTGACCGCACGTAGCAAATTTACATCACATCGACGAGTCGAAGTATTTGAGTGTGGGACCTCAGGCCTTCGTATGTTGTTTTCTTGAACATATTACCGTATTTTTTTCGAATTATTCCATTCAATCTCCCTCTTATGATTGGCCAGCTACTTGAGCTGCAAAATACTATAAAATGTTGTCGCCAAGTACAGAAAATCGAGCAATAGGCTAACTGTTACTGTGGTTTCTCTCGCGTACAGAATTGGCTATAATGGTGCTTATATTTGTTGGCAAGGGATAAATATGTTCTGTGAAAAGCCCTGTGAACTGAATATGAAGTGTAAATAACGCTTCAGTCAAGAAAAAGAAGTTAAATCAGGTCGCCAAAAAGGAAGAAATTCGGCGCTATTGCTCTGAAAGTTTCCACCAGCATGCACTGCAATTTTCTATAAATAATTGCTGAATTACTATATATTCTCTCAATTTATTTATAACCTTGAGATAAATTTCGCAATTTAAGATGAATTTTATGATTAAATTAGTACAAATACTTCTAGGCTGCTCAGCCATAGATTCGTTGTTGATGATGACGTCACTTTTTGGTGCTAATTTCTCGTGAGTCTTCCCGTTAAGCTCTTTGCTTCCTGGGCTGGTCTAACGGACGATATAGCCTGGTAAAACGTTTGACGTAGCCTAACGTTTGGTGTAGTCCGTGTTCTATATTTTTTTGGGTTTATAGTGTTATATTAGGTTATGGTGATTCACTGATTCTGATTAACATGACGATGAAAAATCGTACATATCGATTAGCTCATGATCTGTGAACGCTATAGGGGACAAAATTCACTATTTATATAAACAGAATGCTTACTCAACTTGAATGACGCAGCGCGTTGGAAAACGGAGATGCGCCATCCTTTAGTCTCGCGCGTTCGCTACAACTTCATTTTTATAGTACTCCCACTGCTTCTATCAAACCACCTCGCCGCGTCTACCAGTTTGAGCAAACACGTTATGATGGATAACGTGTGAACTTGCCTTAATAGAACTGTCGTTATATGTGCATTGAAAATTTTGAAATTCTGGTCAAAATGTCCTCTAGTGACAGGTCGTTCGAATAAAGAGATCTCATTACGTTACTTTTTTATTAACACGTGTCCCGCACGTAATGAATCGTTGCACATGTGGCCCAACTCTATCGCCGGAGACATGTCGACAACACGCTATGGTCAGTCCCAGATTCGGTGTTGCCATATGCTTGTCCTGGCTTTCTAGACTTTACCACTAGTTAAATTTTTTTTCAATTACAGGGATGAAAACTTTTGTTACAATAAGCAGGTTCAATTCATCTTTTCTACTTCATCTCGTAAACTCTTTGGACTATTTTCAATTTACCTGTTTCTATTTAATCGTTCCAACTTGCACGTTTTGTTGACGCAATACTAAATTTTTCCCGTAACCGAGTACGGTGAATAACAAAAGATCTTTCGGAGCAGAATGTTCTGCTGCATTTACTTACGTAAGCATTATGTTAAACAATTAGGGTCAGATAATCATCCCAGGTAAAAATATTTTTATGTTACATCCGCGCGTGTAAATACTCCGCAATTTTGGCTCAATCTCTGTTTTCCTCTAAATTCGTTCTTGGACTGCACGACATGAAATTATGTTGAAAGAAGTTACTGGCCTTTGAACGATGGAAATTGAACAAAAATTGGGAAAAATAGAGGTTGGGCATTAACTGAGCAGAAGTTCTACTTGCTGATGCAAATGCATCAATTCGTATCCCGTTTGTCAGCGCGGTGTCGTGTCAGTTGACTTTTAGTTCTGGCAAGTAACACTAATATGCACTAGCAACGTTTTAGATAACTCCCTGAATGTCTTAGCATAATAAATTGAAATTCAAAAAGTTGCATAATTTAGGTAGCTTACTGGGAAGAAAGACTCTTGACAGGGTTCAGACGATATCAAAACATTATTGTGTAAACGGCGAACCTACCTTTACTCTTTATTTTTAGTATGAGGAGAAATAAGATTTTTAGCCCTATGAGAAATTTGCCGGAGGAGCTGACTGTTTAAGGTGCCTCCTATTGTTTCGTCAACTCAACTTAGAACTTAGGACACAGTATCCTGAGGTTTTCATGCTTAGTACTAACATAAGAATAATACTAGAAAGTAACATAAGAGACAATTGGCATTAAATTTGCAGTGAATCTACTAGAGCAAGGACCGCAACTAAATAAGAAGATGATACTGACACTATTTTCCGTTGAGAGGGGCGTTGGTTACACAGAAGTGATGTGATTTTTTTTTTTTTAGATTATGAAATACAGTATGCAGTCTAAGGTGAGCTAGGGCGAGTAGTTGCGGACTAAAAAATTTTACGTTTACAGGGATTAAAATAAAAGAAGAAAGGTGCGATGGGAAATTTAGAATATATAGACCAGCTAACCATATTCACGAGTGAGTGAGAAACAGACATGAATTCCAAGAAATAGCTGGTAATGATATTAATGGAACAAAATTGAAATAAAATAGAATAGAGAGATAGATCGATATTTCCTATTTAATTCAATTATATAACCGTGATTTCCCTATTTGCGATAGACAAGGATTTATATATGTAAAACAGCCTGTGGGGCATTAGAAAAGAATAGTAAGTAGAGATCACGTTAGAAGATGTGAATTAACTAAGATGATTGCTATGCTCGAGAGGGTGTATGTCACGGTTAGCTTAAGAATTTTAGCAAAGAAGCAGAGTGAAAAAAAATCATTTTCTCATATGGATGCGGTACTCAACATATTAGGAGGGCGCAGCACCATGAGTGTTTAATTCTCAGTCTTGAAACTAACACCGTAACATGAGTGTTTTTATCTTTATGCTTAAAGCTAACACGGGGCAAAAATTGCCAGACGCAAGATTTTGTTTAACGTCTTCATTCATTCTATGATAAAAATGAGGAAAATGTAATACTAAAACTTGACATACGAAAACAATGTAAAATGCAACAAGATTAGCCAGAGTTTGATTAACGTTTTCATTCTGTCTCTGATTACACAGTTCGATTACTTTACGCCCGTGTAGACGGTCTCTTCCATGGTCCTCCGTACGTACGGGAGAAGGTAGAGGCCTCGTGGTATAAGTCGGCCACCTCAATTAGAGGCCCACCTCCCTAAATAGAGGGGGGAGTATTGAGAGCCTACCTAATGTTAGAAAAAAAATATCTCGTCAGCCGGAACTGCGGCAAGCTGCAACATCTCCAACGGAGACGGCACTTAGGACCCTCAATCTTTTGGCAGGTAAAGGGCCCCACCAGCATCTATCCTGGGGCGGAATAAAAAATAATAATAGTAATAATAAAATAAATAAAAAATTAAACTAAAGAAGGAAAAATGTTGAAAATAATGTGATATATACGTCGCACGTTGGCGTAATATTGTGATGCCTCTTAGGACAAAGATGGAATACAATTACACATCAGAATGAACATAGTAAATCTACAAATGCGCTGCATGTAACACAACATCAAAATAATCATAGTAAGTCAACAAATTTGCTGCATGTTACGGAACAGTGCTTTTGTGAATATATGACAGACTGAATATAATAATCACACTTCACAAGATTTATAGTAAATTTACAACGCGAAATTACACAGCAAATGAAATATAGTATGTTTACAAACGCGTTGTGTGGTACGCAATTAGAGTATCTATTAGTATTGATATTTCGGATGCAAAAAAAAAGCTAAAGGAACTAATATAACAGGTATTAGTAATTTACATTTCTATTACAGGCAGAAAAGTATGCCTCTTTCAGTTAGAAAATTTTAGCATAATTCAGGTGGAGAGTTTTAGTGCAATTATTGGGGTTGCTCGAAGTATGACAAAACCATCCTGGTGAGCTGATTATATTCAGTCACATCCTCAATTGCAGGTGGGAGAGCATTCCAAAGCATAGCTCCAGAAATAGAAAGAGCTTTTTGAGCAGCCTTTTTGCTGCTGTAGCGTACTTGGAGATGCTCTCGTCGAAGAGATCGTCCACTGATTTCACTGTTTTGAGTAAATTGCACAACCTCGGCAATTCTAGGAGCGCCATGGAGCGAACGGAAAACGTATTGGGCTTCATCTATCTTCAATTCTGTGCTAATTCGTGGCCACTGGAGCTTTTCTAACAGTGGGCTGACATGATCGCGTTTCGTAAATTTTCCATTGAGAACAACTTTGGCTGCAAAGTTCTGGGCTTTTTGTACATCTGATATCAGATGTTCAGGGGCTTTACCCCAGATCAGACTACAGTAGTTGAAAAGAGAGAAAACGAGCGAGTGAATCTTTACAGGGATTGTTACGCATGCTAGGAAGAACAGATGACAAACTTAATTTTTTTTAATAATTCAAAAAGTCATGAAATCTGCACAAATTGTTAGGAATATTACGAAGAGCAAATGGCCAACTTTTTGTAGTGATCGTTCGGTTCATTTAAATTTATTATCAAAATTTGGCGGTGGTGATAGAAAGGAAATCCTAGTTTCAGAATGAATTTAAGTTTTTTCGTAACCATTGCTTTTATTTGAGGAGGTATATGCGTTCTCACAATACTCTAGTTTATTTACTTATTGTTTTAGTGGTTGCTCTGGTTAGATTTACTTTCTTTTATTCTAGAACAGCTGGTTATCCTTACTTTGTTACTTGTTACTCTCACTATTTTCAGGAAACGCTTACTAAGACTTTGTTATTTTCCGAAGCGTCTATAATTAACAATAATTGTGCCCATGTTGGTGGTTTTTTCATTGTGAGAAATACATTCCTCGTTGGATCAAACTCTTTCAAGAATCATTCAGTGATATGAAATGAAATGATTTTCTTTAAAAATTATGGATAATTAGTTTTCTAAAGAGACTTCACCCTTAACAGTCAATGTCGGCACCCGGTACTTTTCGTTAGAGGGAGTCCTGGAGGACTGCTGTAATACATAAAATATCGAGGGACTTCGCAAAATATACAAATATGCATCATGGCTAAATGGTAGCAATATTGTAGGGCCAAATGTCGCGAGCTTGGTTCAATGGGGGGAGGGGATGGCTTGACTGAAAATGGGGTACTTTGCTTAATGTGCGCCGGAGGGTGGAGTGGGCTCGAATTGGGAGGGGGCCTGGCACCCAGGCGAATGCCCTCCCCCCACGAGAAGGGGCTAAATTCGCTAGTGTATATAGTAGTTGTCAAGCAAGCTTATTTCGGAGTCAAACTAAGCATTTTTTTCCGTTGGCCAACTTCAACTTTGTGCATGCCATAAAACGTTGTTATAATGTCAACCGTCGAATTCATTTCCTCTGCAAGTGTCACCCCAGTGCCACTAGGCGAGTCATATCTCTTCAAATTTAAAGAGAAATAAAACTAAGAACATGGCATGTGTTTCTAGTATTTAAAAGTGACACATTCGGACAAGCAAAATTAACGCTTTGATGTGGATGGCGTGTGAACTCGGAATAAACCAACTAGTCCGACGATTACCGTTACCGGCCTGACAAACTACGTACGTGCAAATATTTTTAAAATATTCTCCACCTCTATGTTTATCCGATTTTCAACGTGTAAACGCCAAATGACTTCTTTGAACTTAATCTCGAGTGATCAGCACTGGCAGATCTAGCCCCTTC
>LQNS02001154.1:7127257-7138046 GCA_001587735.2 Parhyale hawaiensis
GCTGTCAGCCAGTCATCGGATGCACCAATCGCATATCAGTAAAGAGTCTCTTATGGCTGCAGCCAGTCGCGTATGCACCAATCGCATATGAGTTTCTCGGTTTGTCTGCTGCTCCTTCGTGAAACTCACTGCTCCCTGTGACATCCACCAATGAGATCTCACAGCCATAAGAGATCTGGTTGACTCACTGGCGAATCTGTATTTGGGCCGCAGGGCTCCCTCCTATTCTATAGAAGCTCCTTGGTCTCGACCAATGGTCCACAAACGCGGAAGATGGGCCAATACAACTTGGTTGTCGTCACTTTTCACTGCTGGATGCAGTAATATTATTATACACAGTATGTAACGTATGATCTCTGATGGCTTGCGTACATCCTCACAGTGGATGCGGTGTTCGCCATGGCGCATGCGTACCACGACCTCATAATGGACAAGTGCGGCAACATCTCCCTGTGCTCCGCCGTGGATCCTCCGCCCCCCGGCGGGGAAGTCCTCAGCTATATCAGGAATGTCACATTTATCGGTGAGTTTCGTATATTGTTTGAAAAGCATGATGGTATGATTGGTTAACTATAAGGAATGTGTATTTTTGTCTCTCAGAATACATGGCATTCGGTAATTATATATACAAGCGAAGATCTGTTGAAATTGCCCAGAACAGATGTGTATGTCTATATTTACCTATACCTAGACCCGTGGTAAGCCTGCGAAACGTCAAAATTTATTCCAGCAGCTTGAAAGTGATTCCTATCGTTTCCTCTCTAAGCCGTATCAACGACACCTGCGTTCCCCAATCTAATACTGTAAGCGCAACGCACAAACGACCGGATGGAGCGATAGATGACTGGATCCACAAGAAAAACAATAATAACTTAAACTAGACCACATCACCGTCATAAAATGATGGCAGAGAATAATTACTTCAATGAATCCCCTTTCTCTTCGCTGGGCTCGATGCGCTGCTCTTAGCATTATCGTTTCTTTTGTTGATCTTCTCTCCATTTGGCTAAGAAAATTAATATAAATTCATATTGTATATTTGCAGTGGGAAGGAAGTAAAATTTACAGTCTATGATACTACCTTCACGTAGAAGTACTTCAGCATATTCATTATCGAAATTTTTAAAATTTGGCGGGGCAACGATCCCCGTTCTCTCCAGTAGATGAATTTTCCCCGATCTAATTGTCTTCACTGGAAAAAAAGACACCAAACTACCAAGCCATCAAGCAATCGTGTATGGTTATGTAGTGAAAGTGTCTATGCATTAATTAATAATTACAGCTATATCGATAAGTATTTTAGTCCTCCTGTTCAGGCCAACAGTCAACCGTCTAACCACTGACTCTCTTATTAAATAACCAATATTCTCAAGAGTAATTTAATTTAGAATACCCAGAGATGCGTTCAGCAGGAGCTACAGTGCTGAGAGGTGGCGTACTAACAAAGGGCGCCTGGTTTATGTCGTAACAGCTAATCTTATGCCGTTGCAATATGTCGGTCCTGGGCTTAATTTTCAGTAAATGGGAAGGAATAATGTTTTTCGGCGAACTCAAGTGGGCTCTGTAAATCTCTTATAGTATTCGGTGACTCCCAATCTTCGACTGGAAGCGCCAGGGGCAATAAAATATTATAATACTGATGTGTTTATGCTTCATCCAAGCTCTGCAGGGTGGCGATCTGTAGTTAGACTAGCGGCTCTATCGACTTGACTCGGTGGCTGATAGACAAGAAAGAACATCTTCTCATGGCAGTCGACTCTATTATTATATCCTCGTGCGGGAAGTCGGGAGGCTGTGCTTGCTGCACAATCTGGTGTTATCGTCTGTTTTGTAGCGGGTGTAGCTGGCAAACATTCTTTCATTAACAGTATCTTACTCTACTACGAAGGCTCCTTCTCACATATAGGTAAAGTTGCCTAAGCCGATCTTCCAACTAGAAAACCCACGTGCACAGGTTCGTGCTGCTGACAACTCCCGTTTAGAGTAGAAAAGAGATGTACGGCTGCAGTCAATCACGGATTGTCTGAGTTTTTGTGTCACAGACATGAAGCTCATAAGATAGCTGCGCTCCCCAACCGTAAGATCCGTAACCCCTCCCCTCGGGCTAGATGACAAAAATACTGACGCTGCACCACCAACTTTTCTCTGCGGCTTGGGAGTAGAACCTTCGACTTTCTGAACACTTGCGGGTGCCAACATCCCCAACCACTGATTCACAGACAGCCCTTTATGGCGAAACAACAGAGCCTAAGTTAATATAGGGTTAAGACAGACCAGCTCTGTAACGGCTTATTGAAGTACATATCTAAGTTTTCCAAAAAAGGCCAATATTGACTAACAAACTCCGGTTCTTACGGAATTAAATTGCTTTGCATCTCATTACATCACATAATAATTTTAAGTGAATAAATAAAGTGGTGACTCCAGTCATAGACCACATAATACCTACTTGACAGCCCACTCAAATTAGAAATTCGGGCTGATGGAAAATCGATTAAACTTCGATCTAGTGAACAGAGCGACCACAAACAAAATGTAAACTGTTTTCGGTGGTACAAGAAACTGAATCTTCGAACTCAAAATTACCAAAAATTGGCGCCAGTAAATTTTGAAATTCACCATTTGCTAGTGTTCATACATTCGTGCTATTTTTCTAGTGGATGCAATCTTTGCGTCTCCGAGAACAGTTTATTTTTTGTTTCAGGTCGCAATGTTAGCTGTAAAAGATTTTATAGAGGTTGTATCAACTTACCATCAGCCTCAATAGCGAAAGGAGCGGAGAGACAAGTATCGCGTAAACTATGTCTAGTTTAACACGCGAGGCACAAAAAATATTTGTTCGACGGGCCAATACAAATATCATCTGTTTTGACTGACTTCAGTAATTTCACTCTAATTCTGAATTCTTTTTAAAATACGAAAAATATTCATGTAAAAGCAAGGTTCTCTATTTGCGGTAACAACAGCTTGATGCCGAGCATTTTAATGACTGAAATTCAAAAAGTGGCTTTTTTGCGTCTCTTCAGAGAGGAGTGAAAAATAGAATCATCATCTCATTTCTGTTGTCAAGTGGTAAAGTTTACTATTTGTTCGTTGCCGCAGTAGTGGTTTCCCAGGCCAAAGAGGATGTCTAGCTGTGCGGCAAAGCAGCACCAGTATTTCTTCGGTTCATACCCCCCCCCACAATCCAGACATGGGAACGCTTGGAGTGGGGGCGCATTTGTCGAAAAGCCTTCCGCCTATAACGGGATAGCTCAGACAATCTGTGATTGACTGCAGCCGTACATTCTTCCCGCCCTGATTGGAGCTATTTAATTAGTGTTTCAAAGAAGGCAATTTCTGTGAATGTGATGATTACTTGACGATATTGAACCACTTTCAAACATTGCTGTTTATTATAAAATGGCGCTACTAATATAGTTTCCATCTGCGTTAAGGCCGCGAATTAACCTGAATTCATTTGATCAGGTTTCAGATTGAATTAGTGTTACTAAATTAATAATCAATTTTACTACACTAAGTCGCATTTTTTTGCTATAACCTATAAAATTATTTGCGAATTTGCGACACTAGGCAATTAATGTTTATCCTATGAATTAAATGGTTATTTCGTGACAGTGGGTCGCATTTAATGTTTATCCTACAAAATTAATACTTAGTTTTTTAAACTGGACCGGATTTAATGTATATCCAACGAAATGAATGGCTTATTTGCCACTATGGGTTGCATTTAATATTTCTCCTATGAAATTATTAATCAATATGCGACACTGGATCGGATCACATTTAACGTATATCATACGAAATTAATGGTTAATTTGGGACACTGGATCCAAATTAACGTATATCCTACGAAATTGATGGATAATTTGGGACACTGGATCCCATTTAATGTATCTATATTCCGTGTCGTCCCATGTCACCAACAGCGTTTCGGGAAGCCCGAAACAGCGTTTCGGGCTTCCCGGTGTTGCAATGGGCTTCATTTGGGTTGTGCTACCTGTCCGTGCGGGCTTGAGCGTGAAGTTTTGACAATAATAACAATTAATGGTTGAAATGGGACACTGGATCCCATTTAACGTATATCCTACGAAATTAATGGTTAATTTGGAACGATGGATCCCATTTAAAACAATTTAATGTTTAATTTCAACACCGAACAGCTACTGCTGACGACAAGCATTAAGAACAAAGATCAGTACCGTTAAGGTAAACAAACAAGGTTCGTTGCTGAGCCAGAAATTGCAAAGTTTTTCCCCTAACTGAAAGTTTGTCTCAGACTTAAACTTTTGCAGAATTTGCGTAACGCAGCGGAGAGATTGTTTTGCTGAGTATGCGAGGGGAAAGTGGGGGAGGGAGATAGAAAAGTGGGGGTGTTGGAGAAAGTGCTAAGCATGGAAAAGCAAGGAATTGGAGGTATGAGGGGAGCATGGGAAAGTGGAAGAGTTGAGAAAATATGAGAGTTTAGGAGAGTGTGACAGTTGGAGAAAGCGAGGAGCATGAAAAAGTGGTTAGTTGGAGGAAAGTGGAGGAGCTGGGAAAAGTGGTGAGCATAGAAATGTGGAGAGATGGAGGAAAGCGAAGAGCATGGGAAAGTGGAGAAGTTCGGAGAGTGGAACAGTTGGGAAAGTGTGGGAGTTAGAGAAATTGGGGAGCATGGAAAATTGGGAAACTGGATCAAAATGGACTAGCTAGGGAAAGAAGGAAGCATGAGAAAGTGGAATAGTTGAGAAAATACGAGAGTTTAGGAAAGTGTGACAGTTGGAGATAATGGAAGAGTCGGCAACAGTTTTCATCTGAGGTAGCTACGTGCCTAATTAGCTGGATCAGTTTCTTAGCTAGGTGAAGTGGATAACTATCATTTACCTTGTCGTTTACTGATATATTGTATATATTCCTTAACTGAGTCAATAAATATATACCCGCAGGTAAACAGGGTAGTCGTGTGAAATTCAACATCGATGGTGACGCCCCAGGCAGCTATTTCATATTCCAGTACCAAAAGCTCAACGGCAAGTACCAGTACGTTCGTATCGGAAATTGGACCGAGAGGTACGTGTTTAATTATTGTTTTATACAAATTACAGTACAATTTCACTAGAGTTGTGATTTTTAGATATATTACTGGTCAATAGACACATTTTATTGAAAAAATGAATGTACAACGTCTATATTGTTCGAGTAATTGTGCATATTTTTTTGCCATCATACGGTATACCGTCTCTGTTTTTGTATATTTTTACGTTCTAGAAAAGTTTTATGGTTAACCTAAGCGAATAACCAATATATATGTATTCAAACTTATATAATAACTTTTAAAAAACGAATCGATCAGTTTTAATCTTGCAATAGTTTCTGATTAATTTAAAATTAAATATTGACACGAACCTGGGTTCATGCTTAATTGCTCTCCTGTAGCGGCTGGGAACATACTTTTCCAAGTTTCTATTGCCTTCGTATAGAGAAAAAGTGGGTCAGTCACTTTCAGTCTTAAAGTAGGAGCCGAAACATTCACGTGAATTTAAGATCGAGCACTCACATTAATTACGTGTGAAAATCACTTATAATCTTTTTAATTATTTTTTACATTAATTTAATTTTTTTAGTTATTGAATCAGCTCGAGGATATTTCACAATGGTGGAAAAGTAAAGTACATTAAGAGCAAAATTTGAATCAGTTGTTTGACTTTGAATATTGACCAAGAATTATTTTCAACTTCGTTGAAGACAATAGCAATTAATGAACACTCTCCTCCAATGCGGATCGATGAAATATTACATAAGAATGATCTAATTCGACGGGGGAATATGTAGTTCATTACAAGATTACATAACATATCATCATCTATTTTCTAATTAACAGTAGAAATTATCTTCATTATCAAGGGATGCCATGTTAACTAACATTGCCTATATTGTTACTAATCACCAGATATTATATTAATTACCACTTCATATCATAATAATAAGAGCAACTAATATCAGAATTTTTAGCCGTAAATATTATGCTATTTATCAACTGTATTTGGTCCACTATTAGAACATGTTATACATGTTATTAATGGATAAAAATTTGACTACACATATCAACGTATCAAGAATAGTTGTATATTATGCTGGTTGTGTTAACTAGCGGAGGATGTTATGTTCACCATCGCTGGATAACATGTTGATTGCCACTGGTTATTAACTTCATTTCGAACGGATATCACCTTAATTATTATTGGCTATTATGATAATAATCGTTGGATATCAGTTCATTACTAGTGGAAATTACGTTGATCTGTATAAGGTATTACGAAACTTATCTCTGACTATCCCCATAGTAATCAGGAGATATTATGATAATACTTACCATTCGACACTGTGGTAACGATCATTGGATAATATACGTTAATAGCTATCAGATGTTATTGTAATTATCACTATATATTACGAATATTGCGTTAATTACCATTACGTACTTTGGTTATTATCATTGAAAAACATTAGGAATATTACCAATGGATATTATTTTCGTTGTCATCAAGTGCTATGTTAACTATGATTGGACGCTACGTTAATTCCCAGCGGACACCATTGTAATTATTTTTTAATAGTATACAAATTAACAGGGGATACTATGCTAATTATCGTCTGGAATTAAGTTAATTAATTGAAGGCTACATTGATTACCAGTGGATGCTATGGTAATTATCATTGTATATCGAATAAATTACCTGTGTTTAATGTGTTAATTATCATCAGGTATTGTGTCAATTATCATCTGGTATTTGTTCATTATCATCAGGTATTACTGTACATATATTACTTACCATTAGATATCATGATCATTATATTAATTGCCCTAAAATGTTGACACTTCCGTCACATAATTCCCTAGCGATCACGGAATTCACCGCATTAGACACTCAGGACAAAAGGATGGCATGAATAAGCACTCCAGGTAACAGAAGTACCCTGTTTTCTGCTATTTTCGGCACATTTTTTCACATCCCAACTTCCCCGCACGTTTGCACTGGCATAGCTTTGCACTGCGTCAAAAGTAACATTGCGTTGATAGATAGACGCAGTTGCGTACCAAAAAACTTGCTGCAAATTAGAATGATACACAAAATATCACAGAATCCCCTTACCGTTTTCTTTCGGATATAGATTCTTTAATGCCCTGCGTTTGCTCAATAGCAGTCCTCTTTGGTGTAATTAAAGAGGCTTAGTTGCTTAGTAGAAATAGCTTAAAATCGAAAGCATACGCAAATATTACAGTATTCTTTATCGTTTTCTTTTGAAGAAAACTACTCTGCTTCGCTATATTTTCCTCATGAATATTCAACTGTTAATTATTATGAAAGACTCGACTCACCTGCATAACAAAAATTTGCAACAATTTGGAAATGGTGAACTCAATATTATGGTATCCCTTGCCTATTTGTATCCTGTAAAAAAGGTAGAGTGTTGAGGTAAACACGACTTCACTTTTACCTTTACTCCTTTAGAAGCGTAGCCAATCAAGTTTGCTGTAGTCTATGCATAACTCTCACCATTTTCTATCGAAACTGCTAGAGAAAACGTTGCTACTGGCTCCAGCTTATTCCACAGACATTGCAAAGAGGTTGAACGACGTATTTGGCTGAGCATCTTTTCTGTAGCTCTTGCAAACTGCGAAACAAAACTAAGGAACTTCGCAAAATTTGCACTGCTTTTTCACAGCGTTTTAATCATTTCGTGAAATTGTTAATAGCGGAGTCTCCCCAATAGTAGCAATTGATCATTGATTTTTAACCATTTTTTTATATTAGTTATAATGTTATATCTTCTGCCACTGCTGCATTAACTAGCTTTTCCTTGTTTTTGCTCGTCTTTTGAAACTCAGCGCCATAGCTTATTACTGTTTCTTGTCTTAGACTTTGCGCTTGCAAGATTTTTTTTCTTCTTCTTTTGTTACAACTCTGTAGAAGATGCTGTGCGGGCACGGTATGTGGCCTACCTGACATCCAGGCATAATATGGGTGCCTATAAGTTAGATGTAGGCAACTATTCCAGCTGAACCCGAACGAGCCCAGCCTTACCTGTTCTTAACTAACCTTCCCTATTCCGTTCCAACCCAGCCAACCACATATTTTTAGGTAGGCCACATACCCCACCGGGGCCGAAAATAGGTTCAGCAGGTAAAAAAAAAACAATCAATCTACGTAACACAACTTCGAATATGCATGTAACAAATATACAAATACTGTCATTACTTACAGGCAAAAAAGAATGCGTCGCTGCCAGATCGATCGCACTAACATTTTTCTGCTCGTCACAGCCTGCGTTAGTTAGTTAGCTAGCGAGGTGGCTAGTTACTCGGAGATAAAATAACTGGAGTGCGCCTCTGCCGAGTTTTGGTGAGTATTTACTGTCAATAGCAAGGAGGTTTAATAGAAGGAGGAACATTGTGGTTCTTCGCCGGGCATGCCAGCCTGCTACTTTTTCCCATGCCCCTGATTTCTTGTGGTGCGTTTTTCCTCAAAATATATTTTACAATCGATATATAAAGTGCTGGAATTGCTGCCCTGGTATGATTATTGATAGATGTAAGAAAATAAAGTATATGTTCTGCCCAATGGGGCAGCAAACTTTAATTTTTTCCTTAGCTGCCTTCAGCTGCGAATACTGCTGCCTTCAAACCGCCTCAGCCTTCCAGCCATTCCTTGCATGGATAACGTCGTCTGGGTCGATTCACGCCTGCGCACTACAATATATATGATTTTTTTTATAATTTAATACGTAGAAAACGTAGGAGAAACTCCAATATTGTATTGAAATACATGTGAACAGCCAGTCAGCCAGTCTTCAGAGTTAGCAGACATTTTAGTTTCGTTGCCGAGGCTTTCCTTCCCTCCTTCTATTAAACCTCCTTGGTCTGTAGCTGATGTGAGGTCAGACGTGAAGGTCTGTGCTCCTCGCGTCATAAAAATGGCGGCAGGAGTAGGAAGTTTTTGCTCCCTCGCTGCAACTGTTGCTTCCGTAGCTCGATGACGTCGTCAGCCAGAATTGGGCGAAAGTTCACGTATTCGCTTGCAAGGAATGAAGCGGTGACGCGCACTCCACCTTATTTACTCTGAGGTTAGTTCGCCATTAGGTAGAGAGAGGCAATTACAGTAGTTAGTGGTGTGTATGCATTTTTGCGCTTTTCGCCCGCCTTATAATGCAAATAGCGTTTGATGATAGCTAGATGCCCGGGCTAACCACAAGAAGGTCATGAGCTACTTAAATGTAAGAGGGGATGGTCATAAGCGATTAAAAGAGAGAATCACTGAAGAAAATGCAATAACAGTCGTTCTGAGCCGTGTAATTACAACAATACCATGCCCAAGGAGCTTCTAATAGAGGAGTGCACCCAGCGTTTTGAATAAACTTTCCTCTTGAACTGGCTGAGTGGCATATCCAAATAATCCAATCGGAGAGCGGCATTGCTTCACGCAGCCTGTATAGGAGGGAGTCCTGAGCTCAAATTTTTATAGCCATTAACTATCGACGAAATTCCGAACGAATGGAAGTATGTAAAGGAAACTTGTATCCTGTGTACCAGCTTATGATGAAAGTAATAGGGTGAGCAATGGGATATAAATCCTCAGATACGATTCTCTCGCAAAAATATTGAAGAACTGCCAGTCTGTATCTTCCTTAATTATATGTACTGACCATTGCCTTTGTCTTACTACATGAGAGCAGTTCAGCCACTTCAAGGACTCCAAACGCCAGCTCCGATCACGGGACAAAGCTATGTATTTCCGCGCCCAGAGAGTGCTTGGACTTGTTCCTCCCATAAGAAGCTTCTTGATCATGACCGACAGCGAATTTTTCGCAGGGTCCCGCTGGCCTAATTTAACCACTAGTGGCTAGTGCACGCTTCAAGTAATGGTAGGAAATTATTGACTCAACGAAGCCCCAAGTTTCATTCATTCTTCGTTGTTCTGTTTTCAGGAATATATTTCCCCTTTTCATCGTTGATCTTCTACTCCAAAAATAGTAGTCACACTGAAAAGGAAATACAGTTTACTCTCTATGCTACCATGTACTGGTACTTCAGTCGACTTCAGTTCTTTGGCAAGGCCTTCTTGTCGCTCAGCAGAATGATTTTTTTTTTTTTTTTCTTAAAGTTGGATTTTGTTTGCGGGTCCAGGTATTCATCAAGTAGATTGAGAGCGGGTCCATGATACAGGCTCGAAAATTTGAGGTGTCAGTTTTCAGCTGCCACTGGTCCCAGACCATACATTTTGTGCCAGACCTTGAGTTTATTTTCACACTACGGGTATACATCTATCTACTGTATATTATACTAAAAGTTTGTAAACTTTGTGTCCTGTTTATTTATTTACTGGGTGTCTTGTTTGACTCAGCTTCTTCGCCTGTAGACGGAAAGAAATTCGAGGGATGAAGAGTTAATTTGATTGTATCTGTGATACGTAAGTTAAACTGAGCTCAGCCTGAAGAACGGGCACGTTAAATTCAAAGGTGCTATGGGAAACACTACTGGACTACGTCGCATATATATTTCCCACTGTCCCACTGCTTACAGGCAGGATGTTGAAGATTCCTTTAAAAGAAGAAAATAAGCTGCCGATGGTGACCAGTGCGGGCAGGAGTCGACGGCCGAATGGCGAGTGGTCTATAACCATTTATTTATTTATTATTTATTAAACATTTGTGTCTCCACAGGCGGGAGGTGTTCTTCGATTATTATATTACAGCTTACATTAAAAATTGTGTGTACAGTAATTTGTTAGAAATATTACAGCTATAT
>LQNS02001154.1:7223675-7236211 GCA_001587735.2 Parhyale hawaiensis
TGTTTCACATCCGAATCAGCAGTTCTTTCTGTGAATCTTAACCGAATGTCCCTCAATCGAATACAAAAAAATAATAGAGCTATTGAATCTGTGCTGACTTTCTATGACCTATTGGTTGGTTAAATAAATGAACAAATTCTTCACACATGTACTATTTAGAGCTGACCAGCCACCCTGTGGTGGCAAAACATGTACTATTTAGAGCTGACCAGCCACCCTGTGGTGGCAAAACATGTACTATTTAGAGCTGACCAGCCACCCTGTGGTGGCAAAACATGTACTATTTAGAGCTGACCAGCTACCCTGTGGTGGCAAAACATGTATTATTTAGAGCTGACCAGCTACCCTGTGGTGGCAAAACATGTACTATTTAGAGCTGACCAGCCACCCTGTGGTGGCAAAACATGTACTATTTAGAGCTGACCAGCCACCCTGTGGTGGCAAAACATGTATTATTTAGAGCTATGCCGGTATATCGATTCAAAGATATGATGTTGCGGGTTGCACATCACCCTGCTACTGGAACTGGCAATAGGGTTTGGGCAAACCGGCAACATCATATCTTTAGATCGATATACCTGCATATAGGCTAGCTCTAAATAATACGGTAATTACGGTAGCTGGTAATTTAATTTTTTTATGTTGAACCCTGAGGTACAAGTACTGTGCATCAGTTAAATTCCTCAATTTCTTAAGTTAAGTGGGTTGTCTACACTTTGGAAGCTGAGCTACGCCCAGTTTCCAAACTGTCCACAGTGGTTATAAAGAAAAAAAAAAAAAATGCCCCGGATAGCTGATATTTTGAGTTATAGATGTTGAATACCGAGGTAACAGTACTGTACGTCAGTGAAATCCCTCAATTTCTCGCGTTAAGTTGGTTGTCCGCTCATTTGAAACTGAGCTACGCCCAGTTTTTCAACTTTCCGCATCGTTATTTCGTAGAAAATATCGCGGATAGCTGGTTTTTGCGTCATATATGTCGAATACCGAGGTAACAGTACTACATATCATTGAAATTCATCATTTCTTTCGTTAAGTGGGCGTCCGAGTTTTGGAAGCTAAGCTGCGCCCAGTTTCCAAACTGTCCGCAGTTGTTGTTTCGAAGAAAATACCGCGGATAGCTGGTAATTTGAGTTATATCTGTTGAATACTTAGGTAACAGTACTGTACAGCAGTAAATTCCTCAATTCCTCACGTTAAGTTGGTTGTCTGCACCTGAAAGTCCAAGGTTGTTGATATTGTCCGTAATTGCACGCGAAAAAGGAGCCCGCATTCCAGAAGTGCGGGAAAAAATACATTTATGACACATTCACATGTAACGATAAACTGCTAAACATCGCAGAATGATTGTTTTGTCACGGAAAGCGAAACCAAGTCCGTCCGCAAGTGTCCGCACCGCCAAAAATGAGTAAGGGTTTGGTGCGGACAACTGCGGACAACAACAGTTGTCCGCATTTGTCCGTAGTCCGCAAAAAAGTGAGTCCCGAGTTTGGAAAATTAGAGAGCTGAGGGTCGTAATTTCGAATTACGACAATGACAATGAGTTAAGGTATCGCAAATAGTTTTCAGTTTCTGGCCCCTGGTATAAGCCCCACCGCTCCACGTGGGACACTGGCCGCCACGCTGTGAAGCTGCTGCTGCTGCGTCCAACCACGCACACACACCGCATGTGTGAACCAAGAACAACCTCAAGCAACACCCTCGGTCGCCATCAACTGGCGAACACGACGCCTCCACGAAGCTTGCCTTCCCGATATAAAACTTCAGTTAAGTGTGCCTTTTCTTTCCCCGGCACATGGGCCGTTCTACGTAACAGCACTTCAAAACCCCCCTCATTTGTTAAATCTTAGTCACTGCAACCTTATACACTGCGTGACTTTGATCCGAACAGAAAACCCATACCTAAACCATGCTAGTTCTTGCAGTGGAGCCCAAGTAAGTTAGGAACTCCTTAATCAGTGTTAAAATCATCTATAGCCCTAATACACAGGTAATAACGCAACTTACAACTGCGACGGTTTTGGCGATGACTTTGCTGACGCCGCGAAAAAACTCATTCTTTACATGCCTAGCTAATAACAGTTCTTAAATATACGTCGTTTAAGCCTAATCTTTCATGATATAGCCTACCTAATTACTCTAACCTAACAGATTATTGCTATCGCTGAAGTCGATCGCTGAGTTTCTCATTTGGAATTCCGAAAATAACTTGAGCGATAAAATTCATATGAAAATCATGAAATACACCTATAGAATTCTAGGTAGAATAGGAAGCGCCGAAAAGTCTAGGCTGAAAGCAATTAAATTAAATTAAATTCATGAAAGATAACATTGGCATAAAAAAATGTTAAGTCAGTTAATGGTTAATATTATCTATACCTGATAACAGTGATACAACTAAACTGTAGCCTATACATTTTAACTCCTCAGTTCATATGAATTCTTTATACAGTAGCGGCCATAATGGTTCGGACACCTAACAATATATCAAGAAATCATTAATATCTCCGAAAATTGGTAAAATACCTCTTGCAAATTTGGCACACATCATGTAACATATCATACCTGCCTTGTGTCATAATGTCACTGGTAAAGGAGAAATGCAACCAAAAACACATACGAACAAATAATTTTTATAAAAAATTGGCGTGGACAAAGAGGTTCGGACAAACCTTAAAACATTGAATTAAATGCATCAAACGAAGAATACACAACAAGATAAACATGGAAAATAGTTTTACAACGTTAGTACTTCGTATGGTACCCTTTACTGTCAATAACGGCTTGGTATCTACTGCCACATGACTGTATCAAACGGCTGCATTCTTCAGGTGTTATTTTTGCCCATTCTGCTTGTAAAGTGGTCCACAAATCATTACTATTCTTTGGATTACTCTTCATTGTGCATTCTCCCAATACTTTCCATGCATTCTCAATGGGATTCATATCCGGGCTTTGAGCTGGCCAGTCCATAATGTCTACTCCTACTTCCTGTAAAAATGACTTAACAGCTTTCGCCGTGTGGCAGGGGGCGTTATCCTGCATGAAGATGGGATTCTGGCTTGAATAACTGTTAAGAACGGGTACGACATGGATCTGCAGCAGTTCCTTATACACTTTTTGCGTTTATCTTTCTCTGCAACCGGACAAGCGGTCCTGTACCGCTTGCCGAGAGCATGCCAAACGCTATAACGCTGCCTCCGCCAAACTTCACACTTGATTTTACACAATTTTTGGACAGTCTTTCAACATCTGATCGACGAACGAATCTCTTGCCATCCGAAACAAATAAATTAAACTTTGACTCGTCGCTAAAATACACCTTAGCCCAGTCGTCATCAGTCCATAGGACATGCTACGATGCAAAGCTCAGGCGAGTATTCCTGTTCTTCTTGCTTATCAAAGGTTTGATTACTGGGGAACGAGGGTGCAAGTCTGCTTCCTTCAGACGACGGGAAACAGTCTTCCTCGATACTTGTATTCCGTGAGATTGGCTAACTTCTCGAGAAATTGGTTTGAAAACGATCCTTTGATAAAATGACCAGAGTATTGTCATCGGTTTTCGAGGTCTTCCTGAAAAAATTCCCGCAGCTTTAGAATTACATTTGTTGTACTTAGCTAGTATGTCAGTAACAACACTTTTAGGCCGCTTTACGTGTTCGGCTATATCCCGTATTGACATGTGGTCATCATTGCGCAACTTGACAATTAACTCCCGGACAGGAGCAGGTGTAGGCACTCCTCTAGGTATGTTGACAGGGCAAAGGTTGCAGAGAAACTGACTGGGAGCCTATTAGGAGCAACTGACGTAATGTATTTTCTTGAAATTTTGTTGATACGTGTAGAAAAATCTAGAATAATTGAGATGTCCGAACCATTTTGCTCCACGCCAATTTTTTAAACTAAATATTTGTTCGTTTGTATTTTTGGTTTCATTTCTCCTTTCCAAGTGAAATTTTGGCCCAATACAGGCATGATATGTTACTTGATGTGTGCCAAATTTGAAAGAGGTATTTTACCAATTTTCGGAGATATTAATGATTTCTTGATACATTGTTAGGTGTCCGAACCATTATGGCCGCTACTGTATATGTTCTAAGTAACAAATCCCAAATAACAATCTTTTCACCTTCAGGACTTGAATTCAGTATAGAATTGCTGGAAAGAAGCTTTTATACAGAATAGATTCCAAACTAACGCCGAGAGGCGACAGGACACATATCGCAACTGTATATATAGGATGATTAGGATCCATGATGTAGTTTGAGCAAAATAAAACTATGCAGTGCTTGGTGCGTAATCCTAAAACAGGTTTTCCGCAATCGTAAATATGGCGCTTCCTGATCGCTGATTATCAATGTACAACTCCTAACACTGTCTTTATGTACAGTAGCCTCATGAGTGCACCCCATACAAGAAACCTGCTTAATTGCTCAGGCTCGTGGTGCACTTAATTCCCTCTAACGTACAACTGCACTTGATCACCGGTTATCAGAACTTTGACGTCTTATGATATGATGTTGATGATGAAAGCGTATCCATTTGCATCAGATAAAATTTTCTGAGCACGTCGGCCTATCACTCTGCGTAAAGCAACCGCAGCTGACGGTCCTTCTCCCTCCACAGCTCATGTAAGTCTCTCCTTTTCACCTCGACTGAATATGGACTGAATATAAACTTTTGAAGTTTTTCATCTGCTGTACCTTCAGTCTGCAGCCAAATGCAGCCCACTCTCATCCTTTCCACGGCGGTGCATCTAAGATGTAGGTTAGTCTTCACTCTTCTGCCCACACAATGACAGATACGCTCTTGCTTCCACTTCGACTTTGACATTGGAGTCTAACTTTGATTAGGGCTTTCAATTCAGCCGAGTACTCTCCACAGTATCACCCAAATACCCAAAACATTTCCACCCTCCATCCGGCCCAGCCCCTCTTACGCTCCACTAAAACCCCCTCCAAGAAATCCTTGAAAGCCAACATAGCTCTCTCTGTCATACCCCCTCCCCTCCCAAACCCAACACCACAGCTATGGCCCTACCCTCTCGATCAAACCTCCCATCCACCACCTCAGTACCACATTCCCTCCTCAGCCCAGCAATCAAGATACTCCTCTCATATTCATAACAACTACATTCCACTATCAAGTGTTCAACACTCTCATCCACCCCAACTCATAAACCCGACACCGTTTACTAGCCCAAATGTTCCCCATGTGCGTTCTCTCATTTATCACCAAGCTCTTTGTTCTGGCCTTAAGCAATAGTTCCACCCCCCAAAAAACTTCCATCATGCAGACCTTTGTCTCCCATCTTCCTTTCAATACTCCTCTTCCACTTAAGCTTCCTCACAATCCAAGCCCCCTCCCCCTCTCATCCGCCATTCTCCAACCACTGGTCAGCTCCTTTCCCAGAGGCACTCTCCAAACTGCTTGGAAGTTACACTTCACCATCATCCGCCGACACATAGCATCCCACTTGCCTCTTCCATCCACCCACCTACTGACCCCCTTATCCCATCTAACCTTCTCCATTTTATTAACCCTAACCTTAGAATTTAAACATCCTTTCATTATTCTCTCCCAGAAACTGCTCCAACCCATGTCCCCCCTCACTGCCTTCACCCCATATATCTGTTCGCCCCAAGAGTCAGTCTACCTACCATATTCTGTACCACTTCCAGCTTATCCCAAGCCTGGGCACTGATTGGCAGTGTATTCAGCCCATACATGACGCTTGGCGCAGCCATTCCCTTCCACACCCCCCTAATCACCTCATATTGTTTGCCCTCTTCTTTGCCACATTGGCCATAGTTCAAACCACTGATGGTGTTTTGAACATGTTCTTTCAGCAAATCGTCCAAATGTGTTACTGTGTCCTTTTAAAGAGTAGAAAAGTGCACAGTTTTATAAGATTTATTTCACTTGATATATGAAAAGACATCCGCAGTGGCGACAAAGATAGAAAATCTTACCATTGGAGGGGTGGTGGAGAGAAGAATTGGCATTAATATCTCTTCCTTTTCTCCTGCGCGCAGTCTGGATTCTGCACTAGAGCCTCAATCGTTTCATGGATAAACGTGAAACACACTTTTGTCGTCACAGTGTAATTAATGTCGAATTTCAAGCTACGGCACTAAAAAATATACACCTTTCTTAGGAAGTGGAACTGTAGTTGATGTCTTTTGCTCCCGATGAGAATAAAGGACCATCTTCATTAGCACCTAATGAATAGATGTGAAATTAATTCCAAGATTTTCTGCAAATTTGATCTTCAACTTTCTTTCACAAGAGCAGGCGCTCATCAGTTTAATTTCAGGAGTTCTGCTGTAATTTACCTGCCTCGTGTAATTTAAAGTCGGCCTGACGAACCCCGTCTACTTTAACACCCATTGTCTGGCAGACTCTAGCCTCTCTCGCTTGTGTATCTTGCATACGACGGTACTTCTTGCATTGTTCTATATTTATTTATGCCTTTTCTACGCTCTGTTTTTCACTGTTGACAAATAATTTAGCTGATCACCATCTTACGCGTTTCATTTTTTTTTGTCAGCGTGTCTGATATTTTTTGCACGACTACGGGACCTATGGCTATTGATTAGTAACCCATCACTTTCCTGCTCTCTCTGACGAGATAGATATACAACAAACAGACTCGGCCAGTTTCTTAAGCAGCCTAACTTTCTGTGCTTAGCATATCATTGTACCAAGGAGCTTCAATAGTGGAGTAGGGAGCCCTACCTGAGGTCCAATCACAGATTCGCCAGCGAGTCAAGCAACTGTGAGACGCGTTCATGAATCTCATTGGTGGAAGTAATGGGTGAGCAGTGAGTTTCATTGGGGAGCAGCACGCAAATAGAGTTACAGATTTACGATTGGTGCATACGCGACTGGCTGACAGCCATAAGAGACTCTTGAGCTTCAAGGATGAGATTTCTGGCTCCCACCTCTCTATAGAAGCTTCTTGCATTGTATTTCCTTGATAAGTCATCGCACATTCACTTGAAAGAATACCTTAGAGCCGATCTGACCAACACTACCCGCTCCATTCTCTAGCAGCGTATCCTATATACTATCTCATATTTGGGTGGCATTATCAAGATCATCGAGATTATGTATTTTAAAAAATTTAGGTACTGATTTAGGAAAATTAATACAGGAATTTTATATAACATACATATAATAGAATATTTAAACAGAAAAGTCAAATGTGCACTTATACCATGAAAATTTAGCTCAAGCAAAAGTAATGAGGGACAAAAGTATTTGACCAAAAGAAATTATGACATTAGTACTTGGTGGCGTGACTTTTATTGGCAATAACAGCATGGAGACGATTGTTATAGCTGGAAATTAACGTTTCAAATTCACTTGATGGTACTTTTTCATTCTTCCACGCAGATAACCTTTAATTCAGTAAGGTTTTTGGGAAACCGTTTGTGGACACAAGATTTAAAAAGACGCCCCAAATTTTCTATTGAATTAAGGTCCGGTGATTGGCTCGGCCATTATTGAACATTTATTCTCTTCTTTTGAAGCCATTCTTTCGTTAAATTCGAAGGATGCATGGAGTCGTTGTCTTGTTGGAAGGTCCACCTTCGCCGTCCACCTGTTTACATTGCATTTGTGTCGAGACATTTCGTGAACATTCTAGAATAATTTTCAAACTAATTTATTCAAAATATACTATTAAATATCAAAGATTCAACATCATATTTATTTTGGTCAAATACTTTTGTCCCGCATTACTTTAACTTGTGTTGAATTTTCCTGTGATAAGTGCACATATGACTGTTCTGCTTAAATATTCTATTTTATATATATGTTATATAAACTTCCTGTATTAATTATCCTAAAGCAGACCCTGAATTTTTAAAAATACATAAAAAAGTTGTGCAAATACTTATTTCTAGGCACTGTAATATATCGTGGAAAAAATGAAAAGCAGTTAATAAGATACGAGTGAAATGATTTTCATGTCTTCGCTTTGAAAGTGACTGAAAAGTTTTTCAAGAAGCTCGTAAAGAAAACAGCTATGGTTGAGCTTCGTTCTATCGAAAATCGGTGCTTCTTTCAAATTGAAGTTCCGCCCTACCAAATACTGAAAGTTTTACGTACAGACACACGGACGGATGGTTGGACTCACGTACGGACGGATGGACGGAAGGAGACTCAAGAAGAACTATGATATTGATAAGCTTCAAAGTGGGAAGTAAGTAGAGTCAATAAATAAATGATCGGTGACCCAGTTGTATCCATTATACCGTTGACGTAATTACGAATGCAACATACTTCTGCCACTCACATGCGAAATTTCAATTTTCAATGCTGTGAAATCTTGGCGTAAAATTTTTTTTAAAGGGCTTCAGGGAGTATACAGATCAACACACGAATTAAGCAGATTGATACTAATAAATTTTTATTATCATGTTTGATGCGACAGCTGCTATAATTATTTAGGGGTAACATTTTCCAGCTGGTACGTGAGTTAAGAGGCTAAACAACAATGTGAAGCTTCGGGAATTACGTCGTTCCACACGATGCTCGCTTTAATGACCGCATGGGCCAGGGTTTTCCTCCTTCTTCTCCTCAAGTGCATTCGTTTCCAGTGTTGTGTATCTCCGGGACTGCCGCATTACAGTAATTGCAGTCGTCACGCTTCAAGTACCCCATTACTCGTTACTTGGAAGCCCACTAACTATACTCTGTAAACAGTTCGCACCGCAGCGCTGTCTAGTATTTACAGTGTGAACAACAGCGTTATCGTACCTCGGGATGAGATTTTAATAGGTTTCAGTACTATTGATTGACGTCATAGTGTACAGGAAGCAAATGGATTTTCCACGTGTGCATAATTTACTAGATAAACATTTGAATGGGACCATAACTATGTTGTAATAATTATTTAGGGGCTTTGGGGTGGGCAGGCGGAGGGGAAACGAGTTTTTTCTTCGTTGTAAAGCATTTCGAGTACCATCTTGACGTAAAACTATACACTAAATAATTTATATTCGTAATTTCTATTTGTATTCCAGAATGAATATGGTGTCCCAAATACAGTTATTAAAAAAAAGTTCGGTTGCAGTGCTGGGCACACGATCGAAAAATGTGATTCCGCTTCATTACAATTCCGCGATTGAAAGTTTGTTGCTCCAGTAGCACGGAAAAAATTGTACTTAAAGTCAGCGTTTTGGATCGCGGAATCGCAGAATTGAAAGATAAAGTAATCTGTGTCATAATTGCGAGCGCATAATTATTTGAAATGTAAAAAATCGAGCTTTTTTTTTTAATCCGCGATCGTGGAACTGCAGAACGTCCGGCACTACTCGTTCGTCTTTTCCGACTATAGCTCCACAACTGGGCTCAGGTTCCCAAAGTTTAACCCAGAAGTTTAGTACAATTTCTTTCTGTTATTAAACTGTTCTTCCCGATGAGACGACGAGTCAATGTAAGGGGAGCTATAAGGAGTGGGCCGGGGCTTGAGCCCCCGCCAAACAAAGAGCCACCTCCTTAGTCGAAACAGTGTTACCATTTAACCATCATACATGTCTGTATGTATTATGAAACCCCTCCACATTTTACTGAATTTATTACCACTAATCTATTGGGCGTCGATTAACTCACTCTCGACAGGCTAATCGGGTACACCTGAATTATTTTCGAGAAGAGGTTATAATGCGAAGTTTAATAGGGCTTCGGCAGCAGTCATCTCTATTACAGAGTCCTAATTAAGTATAGGTTCCCTGTCCCTCTGCCCAACTCCCTGAAATAAATGCCAGAGCATAAATACTAGTTGGCTGTAAAACATACCTGAGATGATGCCTCAGTTTGTACTTGTCTGCCGGAGGTGGAGGTAGTCTCACAGCCATGTGTGTTCGCGCTCTGTGTCTCACGTCTGTAGTATTGTGGCTCGCCGATTCAACTGTGGCTCAAAGTAAGCCGTACTGATAGTTTGCAATATTTTCAACTGTGATATAAGCATAGGGTTAGCTAAGAAGGACCTGTGGGTCCCTTCTTGGACCCATTTTATTCCCAGATAATATGATATATGATCTTAGCGAAGGGGGCCTACCGATACGATGGGCCCATACCCATTAGCGATGTCCTCGCTTCATGAAATCCTAGCTTGACCAATAGATATTAAAACAGAGGTTGTTAATGGAAACAAAAATAGCTATGGAAGAAATAAAAGTAATAGGTGTGTGGAAATGAAATTTAAGAGAGACGCACGTAAAATCGGTATGTACTAATAGTGTATTAGAGTTAAAATGCATCTTTGCATTGCATTTTTCCTGAAAATCATAGTTTTTGAAGCCCTAATCGCCAATATTCTTTATGTATAGTCTTGGGTGCAGTATAAGCGCTTAGGAAACAAGATGATTTAAATATTGCCATCGGTTAGTCAAAATGGAGCTAAACTAAGCCCACCCGATTTGCTGATACCGGAACTGCACATAGAAATGTTAGCCCCCCCCCTTTGCATCGTGCTGCAAGTGTTAGAAGCAAGTAAGATACAATTGGAAATTATCCTTTACGAAGTAAGATTGAATTTTAGAAAGTTTCAAAGCTGACCAATGGGAGCGAAATGCCTGGAATCCGACCTGACAGGACGAAGCGAGCCCGCTCGTTCGAATATCCGGACAAGTCGAGTCTCCTTGTCTTACGGCACTTCCGACTGGCTGTTAGCATATTGAGGCTTGACTTCTCCAATACGTCAATTAGGGACGCTGGCTTCGACCCGTTGAATCGAGATTCAGGCGTTGACCATTGACCTTTAATCGGTTACTCATGAGGTTTACAAGAACTCTGTGTTGTGCCTGAATAAAGAGTTTTCAGCCCGCTTCATGTGATCGCGTTGCTTTTATTTCATGCAACTCGATTCATAATGACTAAGCCAGGAGACCGTGTCTGAAATTTCGGACATTTCAAGTTAAGTTGGCTTGGCTTAGATTGACTTTGATGACCCAGTCGAACGTGTCCTTGATTGCATTGCTTCTAACACTTGACTGTCGGTCATTTATGACAGAGGAATATATAATAAACAATATTTTATGATAGTAATGCATAGAAATAAATCCGCATGGTAACCTAAACGTGATTTTATTCTACTACATGATATTGTTTTGGGATTTTCTCAATAGTACTTCTTCTAGACTAATCAATTTAATTTACGGAGCTTTCGTCGATCTAAGCAACGTTGTTTTCAAGGCTGAAATATTCGATTCGAGAATTTTCGCCAATTGTTATTGGTAGTCACTGTTGCTGGAAAGGACTTTAGCATAGATCGTCGTAAGCTCGGCAAAATGAATTGATTAGCCCAAAAGAAGTATTATTGAGAAAATACGAACTAAAATTACGAATCATGGGCGTCCATTATTTTCATAAATAACCTGATATTGTCTTTAAGAACGTGTGTCGAAGAAACAAACTACAGCCTTCCGCGGTAGAAAAGAAAATGAATAAAAATACAATGTCATCTGCCGTTCAATGAAACTTGCTCAACAAATAATAATGAATGTATCATAGACTACATATACCTTTTGTGTAGTTTAATGATTTATGCCTACATAAATTTAGAAAGAATTAATGTTACTCCTGAATGAAACATGAAAATATACTGTTCTACATGAACGTACTGTTCTTAAAAATACTGTTAAGTGTATCTAAATATGCAGTTAAACGCAGATTGATGAGTTTTATTACAGTGTGTTGATCGAGATATTTTGAAAGAGCTGTCATATACTGAAATAATATTATCTACATAGTGTTGATACGCAATCCAAATATTTAGAATATGTTTATAAGAAATTTTCTCAAATCAGATCGATTTTATAGGTTTCTCAGAAGAAAAATTGAAGTATCTATTTAGAATATTAAAATGTGTCATACGAATTACAATACACTACCTATACCAAAGCCCATCTCACCTTTGTTTAAGAACTGGATCAGCGCCATACACTTCCCCTGCTGCCGTTACCCCTAACGTTTGTAGGCCAAGGTCAGGCCTGTTATATAATTATAGTCCCTTCCAGGAGACCTGTTGTGGCAGGCTGAGACGGAAGGCATTGTGTAACAAGAGCAATATTTGGGTATTTTTATTAACGTTAATTTTTTCATAGTTTCAGTGGTAAACGCTACTGATTCATTTCTATGCTTTTGTTAGGTAAGGGACGTAAATTGAACTAACTAAATTGAGTGTTTGTGTACGCAAACATGCGTACAACTGTAGTTAAAGTAGCTGCCAATATATTGACTTAGTTTAAACCTTTCGTCAGTTATCAACTTAATTGAAATAAAAACAATGAATCACACGTCTCTACTTCATTTTTTATGCAAAATATATTGAAAGAGGCAGTCAACCTTTTCATCAGAACATTATTATCCTCCTTGTGTGACTTAAAACTGGGATACGCTATACCATAGACCAGGAAGCAAAGAGCGTAACGGGAGGACTCACGAAAAATTAGCACCAAAAAGTGACGTCATCATCGACGAATTTATGGCTGAGCAGCCTAGGAGTATTTTAACTAATTTCACCA
>LQNS02001154.1:7250244-7266556 GCA_001587735.2 Parhyale hawaiensis
CAACGGTATGTTATGGTTGACATATCTACCATATTGTTTCATCATCCATAATCGACTTTAATCTCTCATACACTACTATATTCTACTATAATGACAACCATAATTTCCGACTGGGGAATGCATAAAAGGCAAGCATGCAGTACGCGGAGTACTGCAGCCTGCCCCGCATCTCTACAGTGAGGATTTTCTGACCTCTTTAAATGGAAGCTCAAAGTCTTCACAAAATAAATACTACCTAATATATGTCACAGATCAGTAGTCCCACTCGCACATGGAAATATCCAGGAGCGAGTGGGAATATTCATTTGTGACACATATTTATTTATATACTTAAATCTTGAACGGAAACGTTATCACCTCTCTCACTTCGTTCGCGGGTGAAACAGAGATGCAATGATATGTATAGCATATTTAATAGTGCCTTAGTCGTGGCTTATGATAAGACCTTACATGAGGTTTCTTCTCAGTTTTAAAACTGTGAAAACCCAACATAGCCCCAAAAATAATGTTTCCTGTATCTCTCATACCCATAAAATTGCATTGAATGCTCAGAGTTGCCCAGTGTTTCCAGCAGTCCTATACCCAAAGTATCGTTGTTTGTAGCATCGTAATCTTCAAAGGTCTTGCCTTCAGAATAAGCCTAAACCTTGGAATCTCAGCATATCTGTTCATTCGACCGCAAGTAATTCTAGTGTTTTCACTTTTCAGTTAGCTTCTGCTCGTATTTCCGGCTATGTGCTACACCACTAGTACAGATTTTTCTATGTAGTTATCCTGCCTCAAGAAATCCCCCAGATTATTTTCTATCCCTAATCAGATTAACACTGGTGCTACTGTAACCTTGGGGAAGGGGGGGGGGGGGCAGTGGTTTACGAAAAAAACTTCAAATAATCAAAATTCGTTCCTTTACTAAACAGTAGCTATGTATCAGGCGGGCAAGCAGACAACATTTTAGGTAGCCACTCAGTGCCAGCCACTGTAAGCATAAGGGGGCAAGAATAGGGGGCTGAGAGGGGGGGGGGGGGTGGTGGTGGTGTAACACCTAGTTTTTGAACTGCAAAAACTTTTTATTACTCGCCCGATCTTCATGAAACTTGGCAGAAATATGTGAAATCGGTAGAAATGGGGTTAGACTCATGTAATTTCCCCCCTTTTGCCATAGAAAATGAGTTATACAAAGTAACAGAAAAATAATTTTCCTTGAATAATTTATTTATTTATTTATTTAGCATTTATTTCTCCACAGGCGGGAGGTGTTCTTGGATTATTATATTACAGCTTACAATAAAAATTTCGTGTACATTCATTTCTTAGCAATATTACAGCTATAAATTCACAACCTAATCCACATGGCTCAGTGCCATCACGTACCAAACGAGTTAACTGAACTGGCTCCGCGATAGTGCTTGCTACCTAACGATCACCCTCGCACGAGAAGCAAAATAAAATATAGTTATGTTTCTGCTAATATCACAGCTTGTCCAATTAAAGTGAGGTAAATGGGAACTGCAGTTATTGCTTCCCGATAGGTATGGCGGTACTCAAACATGTAAATTTGAGATTATGTATTTACAAATACCTCATAATATTACGGCTTTCATCAAGTGAATTATTATATTCGCCAAAAAGCAATCCGCACAGTGATGTTAGTCGGCTAGGAGACGCAATTAGGAATATCCTATCTCGACATCGGCTCTCCTCTGCCATATAGTATAAGTTGGCTCAGTGCACCACAACTGGCAGGAAAAAGGCGCAAAGAATAGGAAAAGACACTAGAGAGGACGGGTCCTTTCATGGCTTTTCAATAACTCGTTTTCTTTGGCGAAAATGTGAAAGAGTACATGAGTCTAGCCCACATTCTTTTCCGATTTTACATATCTGTATCAAGTTTCATTCAAATCGGTTCATAAATAATTCTTTTTCAGTGATATTTTTAAATTTAATACAAAAATTTTTTCCGCCAAAGTGTTCAAGATCGATTTCTCATTTTTGTTCTGATTTGAATGAAACTTGGGACAAATAAGTAAAATCGAAAAATAATAACTTTTGACTCCTGTACTCTCTCTCCCATTTTCGCCATAGAAAACGAGTTATTCGAAGAAAACGGGTTTTCCATTTTCTTTCTATAACTCGTTTTCTACGGCAAAAATGGGAAAAAGAAAGCATGAGTCTCACCCACATTATTTTTCAATTTTATACAACTGTACCAAGTTTCATCTAAATCAGTACATAAATAAAAAAGTTTTCTTAACAGTCGTGGTCTCGAATTTAAGTAAAACATTGCCAAAGGGTTCAAATCTGATTTTTTATTTGCGTACCGATTTGAATAAAACATGGTACATATATGTAAAATCATAGAAGAATGTGGGTTAGACTCTTTTACTTTTTTTTTTGTTTTCGCTATAGAAAACGAGTTATTCAAAGAACACTGAAGCGCTGGCTCTCCTGAAAAACTTCTAAACCCCACTCCTACAATTTTTGACCTACAAATTATTTTAGTCTCAAAAAAAGTGGAATTTAATTTTCTACGACGTAATGTTGTTTTTTTTTTAATGGCGAATTAGGAGACGAGTGACAGCTCACTTTTCGGGAAAACTTAGAAGAAATATATATTTATTTTTCATTTCCGCAAAAACTATTCCGACAGTGATTCCCAATCTACGCAGCTCAATAGAGGGTAACATTCCGCTTTTTTTAGACCAAAATCATCTCTGTAGCTCAAAAACTGCTGAAGTAAGGTTTCCCCCAGCTCCCCTCTTTACCCGTTTTCTTTGAATAACTCGTTCTGTATGGTAAAAATTGAAAAAAAGGACAGGAGTCTAAGCCGCATTTTTTCTCGGTGTTACATATCTCTCTCAAGTTTCATTGCAATGGATCCACATATGAATGTTTTTTATAGTCGGCTAACCCCTCCTCTTTACCCAAGGAGTCCGTGGTTATCCAGTTACCAAATTTCCAGTTACCCTAACCCCAGTGATTTAAGTATTTCCTTTTATCCAAACCTCTGCAAATCTGTATGTTTTTGCTATCTTAAAAGCAATATTTCTAACCCCAGCATATCCAGTAGCTCTAGTATTTCTACCCGCGTATTTCCAGCAACCCTAACCCCAGCAACTTCGGGTACCCACAGGCGAGCGCGGATTGGCCGTTCATGGTGGGGTTAGCACAGGTCTACAACGAAACCTCGCAAATCATCGCCTGCAACGGGGCCCTCATCGCACCCCAGTGGGTCATGACGGACCCCTCCTGCTTCGAGCAATATGACATGTGAGGGAAAGGCTAAGTGGGCTACCATGCTGGTGCGGTATGACATGAGAAGGAAAGGCTAAGTGGGCTACCATGCTGGTGCACCAGCGCCATTGCAACTCTCTTTATGGTAGATAGAGCTTATAGTTTCTATTTCGCATCCTTCATTTGCTTATATGTCAACTGACACTCCTCGTTCTGTTTTACTTTTTTCCCAGTCAAACCCTCTGATTCTACCTACTGTATAGTTTCTTGCTTTCATTTTCTTGGCGTTCACAGTGACTTAAAATCAGAAGCTTTATCTTTTAAGATGATAAAGCTGTTTTCATGATGGGAATAAGTTTCTATGCGTCGGTAATTGTATAATGCATCAAGTCTACGTTCTTGATACCCTAGTTGTCCTAGTAGATGTGTTTGACAGAGCTAAAGTCAAGGGTGTTCTCAAAACAATGGCAATCATATAAGGTTTATTATATAAATAAAAATGGTTGTTCGAAAGAAAATGTTCATTTTTTCCGCTGCATGGAAACTTAAGGACTACATACAGAGGTGAGGATTGCTGCATCGTTCGTTGTCACGATGTCGAGCGTTCTAATCCCAAGCCAGAAAGAATTCCTTGCTGTACAGTGACGCAGCGTCAGCATTTCTCCTTTTATGGTTCACAGGAAATGAGGGGGTGCGTCACTGACCTACCAAATCAAGACGGTCGTGGGTGGCGGTCTAGTGCTTAGAAAGTCTCCCGTATACGACGTTATAATCCAATCATCCCGTAGTCGACTGCAGCCGTATTATACACTGGAGAAAATTGACCTAAGTCACGAACCACTGCACGTGGATTTTCTAGCGGAATGCCCGGTTGCACTGGCGTCAAACTCACCATTCTGTGTACGCTCATCATTGTGCGTGCGTTCAAGTAAGCTTTCTTGCCTCGTCACAACCACGAGAAGCACTACAATAAGCACTCCCTAACCTAAACTAGCCTAACCTTATTCAATCCCACCCTACCTTACCTAACGTAACCTAACTTAACCTTACCTAACCTAACCTAACCTAATCAGCGATACAGTGAGCAGCACAGCACATGAACTTGAATGCCGCCCGCACGCACATCGATGCCTTACACAGAATCGTCGGAAACGTACATAGCGCATATGGTAGGTTTTGACGCCTGTGCTGCCCGTTTATGGCGACTGTGCTTTTACATTGTTTTATACGGACATTTGCATCTCATTATTTTTTCTTTACATCAGAAATATGGCGATTTTTGGCATCGGTAGAGCACAAACGGACAAGCAAATCTTCATCCCGGTCCTGTCGAAGCACGTCCCTTCTGACTACGACAGGGCCAACGATTGGAATGCAATCGCCCTGATTAAATTAGTCCAACCTGTCGTCTACACGGAGGATATCCAACCGGTGTGTATGCCCCCAGAAAGAGGCTACAATCCTACCAGGAACCGGTTTGCGCTCTACATCACCAAGATCGACAATGGTTCACCCACAGGTAAGTCCTTGAATACGCTAATACGCCACAACCATTCAACACTACTGAAAAGAAAGTTCTATGTAAAACAATTTTTACTTTGTAATGACAGGCATTCCAAGCAATGTTATTCCGAACGACCAAAGTAGTGTATAAGGTAGCGAGATCTTCGTTTTTGAGGGTAACCTACCCTCGCGGCTCCCCTCGCGCGTGAGCTTCCGGTTTATAACGGCCAATGCACTACCGGTTTAGCGGGGGTCTGGGGGGGCGCAAACCGGAAGTGGGCGGGGCTTGGGAAACCGGACGGGGCGGCGCGAGGGGAACCTACCCTCAAAAAGTAGCATCTCGCAGCCTTATACACTACTGACCAACCGAAGTTTCGTCTGGTTCTAATAGGGTTACGGTGGAGGTTCACAACAGGTGGTGCCGGGGATCACTTGGGATTTGTGGTCTCTGTTGCCTAGGGACCACTTAGAATGGTACCCTGTTGTAAACAGGAATGTTAACATACATCCACAGCCAAAGAAGGGGTAATAGAATGAGGCAATTCGATCGTTGTTCGCCTGGTGAGCGATCCAACTATTCTCTCCAGCGTGGCTGATTTATGGTTGCGCATTTTGCCACAAAAAGATATTCTACAATCGATATGACAAGCTCGTTAAGCGCTGTATTTTATTGATTAGATTAGATTAGCTTAGATAGGCGGCAGTAGACGAACCAAAAGGCCCATTCCCAAAGAGACACCGGGACTTACACCCCGGCCCATAATGAGCTATTACCAATATGTTAGTAGGATGTAGAGGAATGGAGAAACGAAAGGAGAAAAAAATAGAAGACGAAAGAGAAAAAAGAAAGGAGAAATAAAAAAGAAGGGGGAGAAGAATCTACGCCAAAGCGATGGTCATGAATGCCCGCAAGCATGATCGATGGCCGCTGATATNATGTCAAGACGATTTTTAAACGAGTTGACCGACTCCGCACCAACAACGTCGGAAGGGAGTCTATTCCAAATGCTGACTATGAAATAGGGAAAGAACTGCTGAGAAAATAGGGGAGACACAATTTATTTTCGTAAGCTTACAAAACTTTGTCTCCTTCAAGATAAACGCCTCTCGATTCTTTATACATACTTCTCCATTCGTCTCTCTCTATTCTAGAAGACCTTTTTTAAAGTCCTTTTTCATAGGCCCTTCAGGTAACTTTTCGATGCCCTTTTCAGCTCGTCTGTTGACTGGAATCGGCTTCCCCCGAGGTTGTGTGGGACCAAGAAAAAGTTGCAGGGGGCTAGGCAGCCTGGTCAGGGCTGTAGGATCGGTGTTGTACCACTTTCAATCTCCTGTCAGTCATTCAGGTGGTCACTATCGTTGGCTTGTGGCATGGGACATTGTCCTGGTGAAACCACTGCGTTGCACTTCTGCCGGTTGAGGCTTCTTCTCCCTCATCTTCTGCGGTCAGAACGGCCTCTACTGAGCCAATACTAGCACCAACAGTTTCAAATATCATCTTAGCAGCTATTTGACGGTCTTGCATCGCTAACATTTGCACTTCCTCGATGTTTTCCGTCTTGAGTGCATTTTTCCGTGATCCAGATCTGGGTTCATCCTCAACTTGTTCCCTTCCTTCAGAAACTCTGTCAAACTAAGCTCCGATTGGAAACTTGCAAGCTCATCCATTCATCCCATAGGCTTTCTTTAACATTCCACGAGCTTCTTGTATAGTTTAAAATTTATTACGTTTAACTCAAAATTTGATGTCGAAATGGTGCTCCGTGTTTCCCTTAATCTTGACACGAGTTCACACAGATCGGCAAACCGAATCGGATTGGTTTCACCACGTTCACCGCTACACTCAAATCTACTAATTTAGAAAGTTGTCAGTGAGTCACGTTATAAAATAGGTACTTCACGATGAAGTACTATTTTGATCGAATCACATTTGGTGTCTCTCCCTATATTTTCTCATTATTATTGAACATACCTCGTATTTTAACTTCTATTGCTCCACGTTAGCCTTTGGAATGCGTTCACTCATCCTATCATCCGAACTTTTGTAGCGTCGTTATCAATACAACTTTCTGTACGCCACAAAAAGTTATTAAAACGTTAGCCTTTTAATGAGTTTTATTGGCTGATAGGCTAGTTACGGATATGTCTTCAAATCTGAACGATTTCTTAACGCAAGTTTAAGCTCTGTATATTTAGGTAGAAAATTAGTTTTTCCTCTTAAGTTTAAATCCTGTATGTTAAGGCGGATAGATGATTTTTTACTTCCAGTTAAAATACGTGTAATTCCATAAGGAAAACTGATCTTTAATCAAGTTCAAAACCGTAAACTAAGTTCGAAATGAGCTGTAGCTGTTAATAACCTGCAGGAGGTGTCGATGTAGCCAGTGTGTACAAGCATAACGTACCCCTGGACCAGTGCAGAACCTCGGCAGGAATCACTGCGAACCCCACCGATGCCCACCTCTGTACCAACGGACTCCAGCTCTGTGTTAGTGTTTCTCTACGAATTAAGCTAGTGGAAATAATTACCTCCGCCAAGGAGGTTATGTTTTTCATCGTGTTTGTCTGTCTCTACGTCTGTCTGTCACCAAGATAACTCAAAAAGTTCTGAACCAATTTGTACGAAATTTACAGGGATTGTTAGGTATGTTAGAAAAAACAGATGATTAACTTTTGGTGAAGATATGTCCATCCGTTTATTTATTTGTTTGTTTGTTCGTCTGCCTCATTTTTCTCAATGCTATAACTCAAAAAATTATTGATTGATTTTTATGAAATTACCTTGAATTGTTAAGTATATAACAAAGAGTAAATGACCAAATTTTGGTAATGATCCGTTTGTTCGTTCGTTTGTCACTGTTTTTAATTTTATGCTTGTTAGCACAATAACTCAAAAACTGATGAATGAATATTTATGAAATTTATAAGGGTAGTTAGTAATGTTGAAAGACATAAACGATAAAATTTTGGTGCAGGTCGGTTTATTCGTTTGACTCATGTTTGTCATAACGTTTGTTAGCAGAATAACTCAAAAAGTTATGAACGGATCTTCAACCAAATTGCAAAAGCTATTATTACTATCAAAAGACGTAAATGATTAGATTTTGAAGTTTATACAAAGAAAATTATGGTTTCAGAGCCAATTTGATTTTTTTTGCTACCGTTGCCTCGCTTGGCGGAGGTATGCGCTCTCAGAGGGCTCTAGTTTAGCTAAGAGTTCAAAGTCTGTCATATATTGCTTGAAGGTTAAAAAAAATGTTGCTAATATTTTTTATTTACATCAGTGCACGAAATAACGGAAGACGCGCTTGATTGGGCAGCGAAATTATGCCTTTGAGGCTTAAGTTGTCCGGAGCTTGAGTCAGGTGTCCTGATCAGGTGTGCTGGTCAGGTGTCCTGGTCAGGTGTCCTGGTCAGATGTCCTCGTCAGGTGTCCTGGTCAGGTGTCCTGGACCCGTTGACTCTTAGTCACTTACCTGTGAGACTTTCGAGAACTCAAACTTACTCCGTAAAATAGGGATTTCAAATTGCTCAGCATAATCAAATTTTTGGATTTTTTTCAGTGATGCGTTTTCTGGCCTTTTCAATTCATTTGACATGAATTAGTTTAGTTTTTGACGATCCATGCGATAGCTGTTTTCAAAACAGAAACTTTCGGTCCTAGAGTTGTTTCACGTTGTTATAAGAAGTTAAATTGCATCAGTGATACCCATTAGAATTTCTTGTAGCATAGGCTATTCTCTGCTACTTGGTGAGACTGGTATGAAATTTATTCACAAGGAGCAATAGAACGGGTCTGTAAAATTCCGAGATTTGTTAGTATCTATATAGAGTATTGTACCTGTTCTGATATAACGATGAAAACTTTAATGTAGGAAACATCCTTTCTTTGTTTTGTTAACAATCCGATTATGTTGAACTCCATTTTACGGGAAAAGATCGAAGTCTCGGGGGTCCCTCAGGTAATCATATGGTATATGGGTCAGTGCTTGAAACTTTAATCTGCAAATGGAAGCCCAGGCACCTGGGTGACATTTCACTGCCCTTTCGAATGTGTCCTTGTGCTGTCTGACTTGAAACATAATTTCACACTTCGTAAGCAGGATACGGGTCTGAAATATCACTGATGAACCGTGTGTTTGTTCTGTGAAATTGTCACAGGTTCCTGCCAGTATCAAATGTTACTATTTTCAGAACACGGTAGTGTTCCGGCCCCTGCTGGTGGTCCCTGGCGACAGAGGTCTCACCCTGCTGGGGGTGGGGGGCCTATCCAATAACTATTGCACTTCTGACGTCGCCGCATTTACGGAAGTGAGCAAGTACTTTCATTGGATAAACGGCAGGATGAAGTAAGTAATGAGATACTTTATTAGCGTTAGAGTCAACGAACTAAGAAGTTTGAATGAACTATTCATATACATAATGTATGTATGTCCCCCATTTATCTCTAGCATTGAACTACCAAATATCATGTATGCCCCCATACTACTAGCATTAAACTAGTTAACATCATTTATGGACCACCAGTCCCACTAACAATAAACTAGTAAATATCATGTGTGTCCCCCAGTCCCACTAACAACAAACTAGTAGAAATCATCTATGTCTCTCCAGTTCCACTGACAATAAACTAATAACCATCATGTACGCCCCATCCCACTAGCATTAACCTATAGTCTGACTTTTTTTATCAAGTCAGTTAGGTGGTGGTCAAAATCCTCTGAAGCGGAGCCAACTCTATGGGTATTTCCGAGATTTCCCTATGTACAGGTAGTGGGCGGGGCTAAGGTATGGGCCGAACAAAATCTCAGAAATACCTTTAGGATTAGCAACGCTAATAGAGAATTTGACCACGACCGAACTGCCTTGATAAAATGGTCAGACTATAGTTAACATCATGTATGTCCCCCCAGTCCCAATAATACCGTGGAGGTATTCCTCCATGCCGCAACTGACCTGCTCCGACAGCTTGTACAGAACACCAACGCAGCGACGTGTGGCCGGCGATCTTTCAGCGGGGTCAGTGTGAATTGTGTGTCTAACTTTTAAGGTATGAGTATCTTTTGCATGAAATATATATATTAGGAGAAATAGTGCTGAATGAATATTGAATTTAATAAGCAGCATACACTGCATCACGCTAAAATAATGATTGTAATATAATAAGAAATAGTACGAGTTACCCACAGGGTGGACAGTGGCCCTTCCTGGCTGCCATTGGTCAGGTCACCACCAACCCTGGGGAGAGAATCGGTTTCGCCAGCTACTGCACGGGTGTCATACTCAACCATGAGTATGTGTTGACAGACGCGCGATGCCTCAGCAACAATGATGTGTGAGTGTGGTCAATAACCCTTGTGGCTGGTACACACGCTGGTCAAAAGAACGCTACTCAGCTAATAATCTGAACGTTTAGTTGAGCCTTGGCAAACATTACTTTGGGTAAATTTTCTGTATTGTGACACCTTTTCTAGCTAAAAGATGCAATTTTCAGACGTTTTTCAGGAATAACGTTTTTTGGGCAAACGCTTCGTTATCGAGATACAGCGCAAGTAAGTTCCCACTCTTTTCTATGAGAGAAAATAACCGGCGTTATTATAGGCTTACTAGCGACCCCATAGGAACCTTACCGAAACTACCCAACCTAACCTAAAATAGGTTAGTTTAGGTTTTTTGGGGTTGCCGGTTATTTTTTCCCATAGAAAACAATGGCAACTTATTTACGCTATAGCTTGAAAACGACCCAAATCCCTAACAAATGGTATTGACGAAAACAACTCTAAAAATGGGTCCTTTTACCTATACAAGGTGTCAAAATACCGAACATCCCTGACGTACCTGAAGTAAAATATTACCTTACTTTGAGTTTACGAAAAAGGCGTAAACATGTTTGCCGCCATATGAGTTTGCTCAGCAAGCGTCGTTCGTTCAATTTCGGACAGCGCTTCCGACTTGGAGGGAAATAAAACTTAAAATTCTTTGCACGTGCTTGCTATTTAAATGGAAACAGCAACGCCTTCGGACGCGGAGATGACGGAATTGGGGTCTTGTGAACTATAGTCTGACCATTTTATCAAGGCGGCTCGGTCGTGGTCAAATTCTTCTAAAGCGGTGCCATTTCTACGAGTATTTCTGAGATTTCTCTATATAAAGGCAGTGGGCGGGGCTAGGATATGGGCGGAACAAAATATGAGAACTATATCTATAGAATTGGCACCTCCATAAAAGAATTTGACCTAGACCGAACCTCTCTGATAAAATGGTCAGACCACATGTAGCGTGTGCACAGGCTTTTAGTCTGGTCTACGGTAGCCCTTAGCTAAGTTATTCAAAATCCTTTACTGCAATCAGGTAGTAAAAAATAACGGGAGGACCAGACATCGGCTGAACAAAAAATCGTGACGTCACAGCCCGACTGGCACTTCTGCCTGTGATGTCATTGCGGACCACGCACTCTCTAATTTAGAAGTAAAGGTATAGCTATCGACCCACTATGGCTCATATGTAACCATATATTAACGTTAAAAGGTAACGTAGGTAATATTGTGCTGACATGAATTCTAACTTAGCAAGAACGTGGTCAGCAATGACGTCACAGGCCGGAGCGTCGGTCGGGCTGTGACGTCACGATTTTTTACTAGCTGATGTTGATCCTCCCATTATTATTACTCCCTGACTGCAACTGTCTCCGAAAGATGATGTAAGTCAAATCCTGCAGTGTTGTAACCGCTCTTAGACCCCGAGAAGAGCGTCGTTCCCAAACCAGCAAACTTTTTATTGCCCCGATGAGAAGTGCCTGCCTTAGGGTGTCCGTGCAACACGGAAAGTACTTTTTCTCCCTTGTGAACATGAAGCGAAACATTTTTCTTAGTGAATCTGGCAAACAGATAAAGAGATAAAATAGAGCGATGACTCTTTCTAGGATTATATATAAACTGTGATCGAATTACCAGAGAGCATCAATAAGATCCGTTGGTATTAAGCTAATTGTGGTACATTAAAGGGAGATCGGAGAAGATGCAGCAATGCTACAACTCTCGCTTAGACTCAAGGTTCCTTCGCACCCAAACCTTCCAATTTTGGATCCAAGGTAATGCATTCTACAATGCAACTCTTGAGTAAGGATAAGCACACTTAACCTTACACCATTTGAATTTTTAGATAGTTATGGTAGAACAACAAAATTAATTACATTAAAGCCGACAAAACTGTCCGCGGACGTCGTGTAGGCATAAGAAGTAATGATAATAATGACCCTTAATAAACTAGCATGTACTGCCCTGCAGTAACATAGTAGCTGTCGGCCAGTCCGGCGGCAATGGGGCCACCAACTACGTACCCATAGAGTCCCAGATGACTCCTCCAGGATACGATCCAAATACTCAACGCAACACGGTGGCCCTCGTGAAGCTGAGGGGCAACCTCACGGCTGATCGTAAGTATGTAGTGAACCTGGACCTAGGCTTACCTAGATAGATAGAAGCTTATCATGGCCGGTCCTCACTGTATCTCACTTGTGAATTAAGTAACGAAGCTCAAGCGTCCCTTGGAATGTTAGATTCCTCGCAGCATGCAAAGAACTTTCTCTTTCGCCGGGTGCACAGGGCTTGTTGACATTGTCTTACAGTTACAATTACAATAGTGGGGTTCATCAATCGTGCTGTTCTAGGAATACAGAGTGTCATAGCTAATGAAATTTACTTGTTTTCGCAGCAAACGTGCAGCCTGCCTGCCACCAACATCTGCTGTCGTACGACAACGCTACCAATCTCGCCGCCCTCAGCACCGGTTATGGTTCTAACGCCAGGGGCGGTAAGTGGACCCGTTCTGAATTGCATCTTGCCACCTTCTAATCCAACTCCCTGTATATGTTCACTCTCGCTGATTAAGCGGCGGTTCCAGTGTGTAGTCTTTCATTCTCCGTAAACTGTACAAAGTGTTCGAGCGTTGTCTATTATGCCCTTGCTATCACTATCGTGTGTCTAGTAAAACAGTGATTAAAATGTTACTCGTCAAGTCAGTTTGCTCAACAAGTATCACTGTTAGAAATAGAAACTATAGTCAAACCAACGAAAAGAGTCCGATGGCGTGGCTAAGAACGTAACGTAACTTTGCCAAAGATCACTTAAGCGCATGGTATAGCTTGTCGCAATCGATAATATTATATTTATATTCGAAAAGCTAAAATGCATTGGTTAATCCTATTCACGCCAGGCCGTAAATTTTCTTACAGTGACTTCTGTACCACATCTTACAGACTATTCAAGTTAAAATTTTGAGCTCCACACTATTCTTCAAACAGGCACTGAAGACTTTACACAGCTTTGAAATAAAAATGAATACGCAGAATTATTACGTAAATAAACAATTATATAAAGTTATCAGCTCCGGTTAGCGGCGTTACAATGATCAGTGAGCTGTGCCGTAAAACCAGTAGCGCCAGAGCTACTTCCCCATTGGTGGAGGGCGCCAGTGAAAGCCGCGTTCACGAAGATTCCTGTAAAATAAAACTTTTCTTTCAAGTACAAAAAAAAAAATGAATAACTAAAAGCATATTTAGATGAGTTACGTACAGCAGTAGATATAAACAAACAAAAAAACTCTTATATTTCTCATACGGAAACTGTGTCCAACAAGGTTAGGACCTAGTATCCTGAGGTTTTCATGCTTAGAACTAACATAAGAATAATACTAAAAATAACATAAGAGACAATTGGCATTAACTTTGCAGTGATCTACTAGTGCAATACCTGCATCTAAATAAGATGATATTGACATTATTTTCCGTGGAGAGGAGCGTTGGTTACACAGAGGTGGGGGTGAATTTTTTTTTTTTAAAGAGAGTATGAAATACAGTATACAGCCTAAAGTGGGCTAGGGCAAGTCGTTGCGTGGTAGTAGTACGGTTACAGGGATTTAAAAAAGAAGAGAAAAGTGCGATGGAAAATTTAGAATATACAGACCAGCTAACCATATTCAGGGGTAAATGAGAAACGGACATGTATTTCGAGAAATAGCTAATAATAATGATAATAATGGAAAAAACTTGAAATAAAATAGAATAGATGAATTATATTACAGTGAAAGCGACGCTGCACATTTCCAATTTAATTCATGATATAACCGTGATTTCCCTATTTGTGATAAACGAGGGTTTATTGATATAAAACAGCCTGTGGAGCATTAGAAAAGAAAAGTAAGCAGAGATCATGTTAGAAGATATGAATTAATTAAGATGCTTGCTATGCTCTCACGGTTACCTTAAGAATTTTTGCAAAGAAATAGAGTAAAAATGAATCATTTTCCCACATGGATAAGGTACTCAACATATTAGGAGGGCGCAGCACCATGAGTGTTTAATTCTTAGTCTTAAAGCTAACACAGTAACATGAGTGTTTTTATCTTTATGCTTAAAGCTAATACGCGGGACAGAATTTGCCAGACGCCAGATTTTGTTTAACGTCTTCATGCTATGATAAACTGATGAAAATGTATACTTAAACTGGACATACTAAAACAATGTAAAATGCAATAAGATAAGCCAGAGTTGGTTTAACGTTTTCATTCTATCTCTGAAGACACAGTTCGATTACCTTACGCCCGTGCAGACGGTCGCTTCCATGGTCCTCTGCACGTATGGAAGAAGGTAGAGACCTCGCGGTATAGGTCGGCTTCCTCAATTAGCGACCCACCTCCCAAAACAGAGGGGGGAGTATTGAGAGCCTATTTAGGAAAAAAAAAAAAAATTCGTCAGCAGGAACTGCGGCAAGCTGCAACATTTTCAACGGAGAAGGCACTTGGGACCCTTTTGGCAGGGAAAGGGCCCCGCTAGCTTCTACCCCTGGGACGGAATAATAATAATAAAATTATAATGAATGTAATAACTAATGGAAATAATATAAAGATAGAATGAGCAAATAAACCTAAACTTTTACCGTGTACAGAGCTGTGAAGGGAATCAACAGCACCACAGGGGGCGGAGTATTCACGGCCAGCGGTGCTATCAACAGCTCCTTCCTCAACTTTGTCATCATTTCGTTTTTCTTGTGTTTACCTTCATATAATATAGATCTAACATAATATACATCGAATGAAGCTCTATTTTTTGCTAAAATTCCAAGATAAATAGTTAAGCCATCTAAAAACTGACATCGAAAAAGAAATAAAAAAATTGACTGACTATGAAGGATGTGAAATCCAGGTGTTAATTTTCTTACAGCCTGGAGGTTATAAGCGGAGTTAGGCTTGGCGTGGATAGGGCTAATTGATTACATTTGACACTGCTGCTGTCAATTGAGCTCCGCCCCTAAAGGACTGCTTACACTGGTTTGACTATAGCATCAAATTTCTGCTGTATTGCTGCACAAACAAGCGTAACAATTCAGTAGCTGTGAGGTGACAGTAAGCCTTACTTTTATCTCACACTTACCCAACAGGTGTACCTATATAAAACAATAGACATTTTTAGATAAAGCAAACTTTTAATTACTCGATTCTGCATGTTGCTTTTTCTTGTAAGCTTATAGAAGTTCAAAATAACGACGAGGTCAAACATTTTGCACTTTCCTCTATGCCTCCAGGTTTGTTGCTGGGCAATGGGGTGAAGGCCGTAACGAGGACGCCTAACCTGTTCTGTCACAACTCCCGTTTCGTCACATTCAACCCCGACATTCCATCATACATTTGTACTTCGGGGATTCAGGCTTGTGTGAGTACTGAAGAACATTAGATGAGTTTACTTTCATTGAGAAACTCTAAGCCAATAGTAGACAGTAAGGCAGCCATTCGGGCTTACTCCCAGTTCCGGTGCGGGGCGTGGCTCTTCCGGATTAAGACTGATAAGACACATCCGGTATTATACCGGATGTGCCTTGTCCGTCTTAACTATATCGGGGAGAGGCGGGAGGACGAAAGTAGAAGGAGTCCAAGGAAACCGAAAGTGGTTGCGGCCCTTATTGTTTAAGATAGTAATGTACAGTTGGAGTATCGGGAAAAGAGGGGGGGGGGGATTTAGAGCGCGTGCCGAAAGTGGGCACCACCAAGGAACCTGGAAGTAGGTGGAGCTAAACCGAATGGCTGCTTGACTATCTACCGTACTATTGGAATCCGATGAGATTAAACTTATCTAGAGCTTCAATCTCTAACTTATGATACATCACTGTGGGTCGTGTTTGAGTCATTAAGCGCAGATTTGTTATGTTTGAGAGAGCCTCGAGCCCAGCTCTACTCCATATGCCTGTCTGAAATTTTTGCTCAAATAACCTTAATACTGTCAACGGATTTGAGTTTCAAGCCTCAAATCACGAGGAAACAGTTATGTTTTTGTTCTAAGAAATGTTTCAGTCTCAAAAATTTTATTCTCATAATCGGATATTAGTCGCTACCGCTCATGTTAAAAATTGGATAAATGCCTATTATTTTCCTATAAGCGATCTGCCTACTTGCTGTAAATTCATAGCTATTTATTTCTTAAGAGTCCTGTTCAGAAGTTTTTTCCTCTCTATACATTTTCTTCTACAGATTACTAGCGTTTCATTTCATCAATCTGTCTAGAATTTTTACAGGCAGAAGTGCAGCG
>LQNS02001154.1:7267483-7279189 GCA_001587735.2 Parhyale hawaiensis
ATCCTTCATTATATAGGAAACACCTTGAGAATGAAACATGAAAAATTACATGGATATCTACGGATGCAACAGCGGTATGCTTGTCGCTACCCCACGGGTCTTCAAGTGCCAATGTAAACAAAACCGAGGAGACGACGTTCTGAACAACAGGCTCTTATGAGCTGGGGGTACGCTGTCGTACAGGAATGCTTGTTTATGTGCTGAGGATAAGGCTCGTTCGCCGTATAGAAAACTGGAGCTTTCAGGACCGCTGAGCATGGGACATCGTGAACAGCGGCCTTAATGAGCACTGGCCACGCTATGCATTTGCAAGCGCAACGTGATGCGGGGATGCGCTTCTCGCACGTATGTAAAAAAGTCGGAACATAGAAACAGTAGGGCAGACGACAGGCGTGCTGTACATCCTTGCATAAAATTGTGCCTACGAATGTGGCCGTGGTATTACAGTAACTCATATTTCTTATTCACTATCCGTTGCCTTTTTAAATTTCAGATAAAAAGTTACATTCTTCTTTCTTTTTTATTACGTGTCCGGTTCCCAACCCGTATCTGCCATATATTTAAGCTAGCAGTAAGTTTAGTCTGCAGCATTGTTTTGAAGTGTTACCAGGATTTTTGAAGAAATTCATGATAGTACCTGATAGTCGAGAAATGTACCGCAAATAACGGTTGTATGATTATAAGGTTTTGGTATAGGGTTTCACTTCAATAATTCTACACATTCTTCAAAACTACGCCAGCTGAAAAGTTGTTGGCAACTTGCTGATACCTGGGAGACATATGCATTTGTACTCCCAACTGGTTACGGTTTCATTACCATATTAAAATCAATAGCATAGCCACCGTGGCATAAATGACGTCGCAGTATAGTACTGGGGATACACTAGGCATCAAGGAGCTTTCATAGGGAGGAGGGAACTCTGCAGCCCGTAGTTAGATTCGCCAGGGAGTCAACCAGATCATTTATGGCTGTGACGCGTTTATGAATCTCATTGATGGAAGTGACCCGAGAGCAGCAAGTTTTACGGGGGAGTGGCAGACACACTGATATACTGATATGCGACCGGTGTATACAACGACTGGCTGCAGCCACATCCGACTCTTTACTGATATGCGATTGGTGCATACGGCGACTGGCAGCAGCCATGTGAGACTCCTGAGCTTCACGGACAAGTCTCCTGGCTCCCTTTTCTCTATTACAGCTTCTTGTTAGGCATGTACACCGACAACTTGATGCAAGGATACGAGACTCGGAGATCATTTACGGTACGGTATCTGTCCTACCGATTTTAAGCATGTACGGAATTGGCACGCGAGCTGCACATCCGTACAACCAGTTGGGAGCAGAAATGCATATGTGTATAAGGAGCTTTGATGGGGAGGAGGGAACCATGCCGTTAAAACTTACACTCTTCATGCGCAGCGAGTCAACCAGATCAGGTTGTGGCTGTGGCACGTTCATGTTTGTCAATGGTGAAAATGACGCGGGAGCAAGGAATTTTGCAGGGGAGCAACAAAAAACTGATGTACTAATTTTCTATTGGTGCATACGGCGACTGGCAGCAGCCACACTTGAAATACACACCCGACTCTTGAGCTTCACGGACGAGGCTGCTAGCTCCTTCCCATTTATTAAATCTCCTTGGCTCAGACTTATGATGCGTAAATTGGCTAAATAAAATCTTGAAGGAAGGAGGACCGATATTTCTCGTTACATGGAGATGTTAACTGACAAAGGAAAATGGTTAGAGTAATAGGAGGAATGGGAGTATTTTTTTGTGCCATCGAAGTAAGATTAGTTCTGCTCCGATTGCGACGAAGTCAAAATTTTCCCAACTGCATGGAGTAATTTTGTTTCAGGAGTTCTACGCCAATCCACCGGTGCTGGTTGAGGAGGAACCCAGAAGTGGCACCTACACGGTGGTCCCCCAACCCCCTCTAAGGCGGTTAAAGACGTTACCCGTCAAGTACCGGAAGCACTCCCACTCCGGGGTGCAGGTCACCTAGTTGTTGTAGCAGAAGGGTGTCCCCTTGGGGAAGTGTCGGTGGGGACTGCCGCCCGCTCTGCTGAACTCTATTTTCCCCAACCAAAACGGGTAGACTGATTTGAAATCCAAAACTTGTCCCAAAAACTCCTCGGAATTCTATTTTTATCTCTCAAAGATACTGAACGTTGTCCTGAATGTTTACGACCTTTCCAACGACTCAAAGAACTCTACTTCCGTTTTCTGAAAAACATAAGAGCTTCACCACTGGGCGGCAAACTTAAGCTCAAAAGGCTTGACTAGTCCGAAACTACAGACAGGTACGCCGGTTTCGACGCTTTAAATACATAGTGTCATGCGTTGACCCCAACTCGATTATCCTTGAGGCCTCGAATGGCTCAATATTCCTTCATAATACGGAGCTTTTAGCTCTGTGAAAATCTTGTTACTTTTCAGCACCTGCATTACCATTCTAGGTGGTCGGAGCAGTGCCTCTCCCTTCATAATCACGACCTGTAACGCTGCGGCAATATCACTTTCGTATTTTCTGTGTTAATAAAGCGTTGATCGATGATTCCTATGTGGTATTTATGTCCTAATTTTGTTCACGCAAAGGAAACTTCACTGCAAGCTAACAATTCTGCGTTTATTTTACGTAGATAGCACGTCGTGTTTTGGTGTTGAGCACGTTGTAGCTCACCGTGCGAGCTGTGGACGTTGATGTGTGGACTTCAGATAACATTGTTAGCACGTCCTTAGAACGTGAAACGACGTGCTAACAACGTGCTCTACACCTTGTTTTTATTGAGACTATCTCAGAGCATCATATAAAAGACAAAGAAACTAAGCTTTTTTTTTACATCGTTATTCATGTATATTTCAAAATCTCAGTATGTGCAGTTCTGCATGGCGAAAACCTGGTAAGGAAATTAAAGTGGTCCGTCTATAATTTATGGAATAGTCCAACTTTGTGTGATAGTGTGGGTAAATCGTTGTTCAGTAATCCTCTGCATGAGACTCCCGCGTTGCTTTTTGATATTTCTGAAATTAAAGGTAAAATATTATCCACGGATATAGACTTTTGGATCATTAATCTATTGGATGTCGATGTTTTGAACACAATTTTGTAGGTTTCAGCCGTCGGAAATCAGTAGTTTTTGAGATACTTATTTGTTAATCTTGACGCTATATCAGACTCGGTACTCCAGGATAATTGGATTCCCCGTATTTCCATTACAAAGTAATTGTTAGGCATAATGCTTTCTATATTTTATTACCTCCACCAAGGAGGTTATGTTTTCGTCGGCTGTGTCTGTTGTTAGTCTGTTATTCTGTCCTTCTGTCACTCTGTCTGTCACCAAGATAAATGAAAAAGTTATGAACGGATTTTGACGAAATTTACAGGGATTGTTAGGTAAGTAAGGAGGGATAGATGATTATCTTTTGATGAAAATCCGTCCGTTTGTTTGTTTGTCTGCCTCATTTTTCCTAATGCCATAACTTAAAAAGTTATGGACGGATTTTTATGAAATATACAAGAGTTGTTAGGTATATCACGAAAAGTAAATGACCAAATTTTTGTGATGATCCGTTTATTCGTTCATGTTGTTGTCGCTGTGTTTGATTTTACGTTTGTTAGCGCAGTAACTCACAAAGTTTTGAGTGGATCCTTATGAAACTTACAGGAGTTGTTAGTAATGTTACAACAGATAAATTATTAAATTTTGGTGCAGCTCGGTTGGTTCATTTGCATGTTTGACTTATGTTTATCGCAACGTTTGTTAGCAGCATAATCCAAAATTTTCGAGCGGATCTTCAAAAAAATTGCAGAAGCTATTAGATTAGATTAGATAGGCGGCAGTAGACGAACCAAGAGGCCCATTCCCAAAGACACACCGGGACTAACACCCCGGCCTCTTTGAGCTATTGCCATTATGTTAGTAGAATATAGAGGATTGGGGAAACGAGAGGAGAAAAAAAACGGAAGACGAAAGAGAAAAAAACAGAACTATTAAAAGGCACGGATGATTATATTTTGGAGTTGATACAAAGAAAATCATGGTTTCAGAGCCAATTTCAATTTTTTGTTACCGATTTCCTACTTGGCGGAGGTATACACTCTCAGAGTGCTCTCGTTAGTATTGCAACGATTGGGTATGGTTAGGTAAGTTAGAGTAGGTTAGGTTATACTAGAACAGGTTTGTTTAAAATTGGTTTAGTTTTGTACATATACTAGGTAAGGTTATGTTAGGCTAGGTGCCAGTGGGTCAGGTGAGGTTACTGCAGTTCAAGTTAGACTCCAATGGGTTGTGGTATGTTAGGTTCCAGTAGGAGTGGTTAGGTTCCGGTAGGCTAATTTCGGTTTCAGTAGGCTAGGTTAAGTTCCAGTAGGTTAGGTTATATGGTAATAACTGACCACGAGTATAACTTCGCAGTCAAAATATAATAGAAAAATCAAGTGTTAGCTGCGGTGAAGTACTGGTATAAGTACTGGTATAATGAGTTAAACATCAACTTCTTAAAAGCTGCATTTGCAATGGCTGTAACTTATAAATTCGAGTTCAGTGCATCAATATCTAGAAGTGTTTAGGTTCGAGTGGGAGGTAATACTAAGAACTTACCGAAACTACTTTTTATTAAAAAAAATACTAGCGCCTGCTTTGTTCTCTGACGAACAAAACTATCTTAATAAGTAAATAAATAAATAAATAAATGGAAAAAATAAATTTTCAAAAAATTGCCAACTTTCTCCAAGATACATAACTAACCATCCTGAACACCAGATATGTTCATATATCATAAGGTACAAGGAGTAAGGAACATGTAGAAGGAGCTTTATTCGTATATCAAGCAGCAAAACCTGATGCTAATACCAAAGCCATTCAGAAATCTGCTTATTGTACAAATTCACAGCTTAAACCCCACAAAATTAGCTTTCAACTGTTGAAACTATGACACTAGATTAGATTAGATAGGTGGCAGTAGACGAACCAAGAGGCCCATTCCCAAAGAGACACCGGGACTAACACCCCGGCCCTCTATGAGCTATTGCCATTATGTTAGTAGGATATAGAGGATTGGGTAAACGAGAGGAGAAAAAACGGAAGACGGAAGAGAAAAAAGTGAACTATTAAAAGGCACAGATGATTATATTTTGGTGTTGATACAAACAAAATCATGGTTTCAGAGCCAATTTGAATTTTTCGTTACCGATTTCCTACTTGGCGGAGGTATACACTCTCAGAGTGCTCTCGTTAGTATTGCAACGATTGAGGTTATGTTAGCACTATACACAGTAATGCACTACAGATACTATACTTACGTTTAGCTGAAATTGCAAAACATTCTAGGTCTTGATGAGATGTCTAAATGGGTAGATTTAGCAAAACAGTTGGAGTCAAGGAAGTAGAAACCGCGGTACTTTTGAGTTTCTACAACAGAAAATTTTGCAGCGCCATTTGGTGAAGAATAAGATAGCGCCACCTGCTGCAGCTTTTACACATGATTCATGAAGCAGATATTGAGATTTATTTCGAATGGTTAGTGCTGAAATTAAGCATAAATAAATAAACCAGAAAAACACAATAAAAAAAGCTCAAAACCTTGTAAAATAGACATGAGACAGTGTTTTTTCTGTGGTAAAAAATTATTATGCAAATTATACATTTTCAATTATGTTGCGATTTATGTTTGATGTTCAATATTAATGTATTTTTAGAGTAATAATATCATTAATTGACCTCTTGTAGGTATGTAAAAAATTTATAACTGTCAGGATATTTTGTTCCGACGTGCTCAGCACGTTGTAAGCACGTCGCATCACAAAGTTCTAAAGACGTACCCGGCACGTTGTGATACAACGTGCTAGCAACTTTATCCGGAGTCTACAGATCAACGTGCATAGCACGTTGACCCACAGCATGCTCAATACCAAAACACGACGTGCTATCTACGTAGAATCAACCTAGAATTGTTTGCTGAAAACAGTCTCAGCATATTGTCAGCACGTTTTTGTCAATACATTGTGAGGTAACCTTTATACCTGGCATTGTCAAGTCAGTCCAATCTTCATTCTAAATTATGTTTGACGGTTAATATAAACATATATTATTGAACATGAATTTCATCCTTGCTCTTTCTGTACCGCCATACACAGTTTGTGTGTGTCAAAATGTTTTGCTCCAACGTGCTTTGCACGTTGCTCGCACGTTGTGAGACAACGTACTGACAAAGTTGCAACAACCTCCATACCTGACGTTGTTATTAGGTCAGACCATGAGGGGTCTTTCAACGGGCTGAAAACGTAGATAACACGTACAACAGCAACACAACCTTATTACACCGAGCTCATAACGTTGATTTTACGTCGTGAGCTAGCTGGGCTGCGTGTGGTTTGTGTGACGCAAATCACCACTGGCATCCCTTGGTGACGTCCCTCCTGGCCTCCCTTGGTGACGTCACTCTCTATAACTATACCGCGACATGGTCGAAACGCGTCGCACCACTTTGGATTAAAACCTCAACTTCGCATAGCTCATCCATCTCACTGGAGATCAAGCCGCTGTCAGCATGATACGTCAACTTGAACGACTCAATAAACACCACATTAACCATAGATATGTCGATGTTTTTTAACCAAACCTGTATAAAAGAAGGCCTACTCTAAAAATATTCCGATATATATATACACATCTATATTTACAAATCTCAAATTTTGGTTATTTTTTAGAATGTAAAGCCAAATTTATAAATGGATTAAAAAATGTGATATTATGTAAAATGATATTCCGGAGTCGGGCTTAAATTCTGACTACGACTCCAACTCCCAGAGCAAGTGGAATTGCGACTTCGAATCCGATTCTCCCTCAAATTCTTCGACTCCGGCCGGCTCCGAGTCCACAATCATGCTTATATTTTCTTCTACAACCTGGTCTAACTCTTGCTTATCGATCTGCATTAGAGTTCAATATAAACAAAATAATTACATAATTTGCAAACAGACTTAATTATCGCCATTCTATATTGTTAAGAATGTGACACAAAATATAAGTAAACATACAAATAAATATACACACGACTATTTTTTGATTGTTGTGAGACATTTACCGTACATTACATTAAGAATGGCGGGAGAAATACCTTATTTTTGCTTCAGTATTTATAGTAAATACATAATCTAGCTAGAACGCTTCGTGGCGGAAGACCATCTCTCTCAATGGGGAAGGGACTAAAAGTGCTGAGCCAGCAGTTTTTGTAATTTTCACATCTCGGTCAAGCCAACTGTCTGCCTGCTATTGATTACGACGATAGCTCAATTCTTTCTGGTAGCTCCGGGTGCAAAGACATAACATTATACGGTATACTGGCGGCTCGTGTCTCCGTGTAAGGGCGAGGACCAGTTAATAAGATAACCAAAGAAGCACTCGGATAGCGCGCATCTCCCCGAAGCAATGCAATGTTAAAAGGAGAAGTGAAATTGGTCTGGAATCCGGGATTCCCTTCTGATCAGCACCAACATTTGATAGCTGTTTTTTTTTTTTGTAGTTTCATGAAGCTCCGTTGATAACTATTTCAGTTATGCTCTGCTAAACTAAACGACAAACAGTGAGACAAGCAGCCAAACGGACGAACAAATCATCGCCAAAAATTATTCATATACTTTTTGCTTCATTCCAAATAGTTTTTGTAAATTTAATGAAAATCTATTCATAATTTTTCAAGTTATGGTGCCAAGAAAAATAGAGAGGCAAACAAACTGTCGGAGGGATTATCACCAAGATTTAATCATATGTGTTCCTTTTAAAGTACGTAACATACCTTGTGAATTCTATGAAGATCCGAACGAAAGTTTTTTAGTTATCTTGGTGACAGACAAGACGTGGCTAGGCGTGATTGTTTCATTTTGCCATTTGCTCGTATAGAAAACGACATGACAACAAACAGTTTCCCGTCTATTTCTGTGCAGCGCGTTTCCGACTGTCCTCTCTCCTGTGCATTTCTGGGCGGACCCCCCGCGCGTCTCTGTCTTTATTTCTTTTCACCCATTCTTTGCCTATCTCCCTCTACTTGCCGTCCCCCCTCGACCGGAACTCGCAGTACGGCTTCTACACAAAAACGACGTGACAACGAACTGTTCGTCGCTTGCTCCTTACCCGCTATTAATTAAAGGCAAATTGAAGTCGTGCGATCCTGCTCCCTGGGAGTTCGTTATTAAGCGAATCTAGGGAAAAGGCTTATTTCTATACTGAATTCACGTCCTGAAGTCTTGAAAAGATTATTATTTAGGACCTAATTTTGTATTTTCACTTCTGTATTCTGCCATTCAGTTTGTTGGTGGGGCTGCAGCTTATCTGCACGAACCGCCACTGTCTCTTTTTATTTATAAGCTCGGTTAAAAATCATACAACATTTTTCCGTAAAAATATATTTATTGTGATTCTTCCAACAACGAATCCTTAAAGTTGATTTTGATTGTGCCACTGCTCGCAAGTTCTGGCAGAAGATTTGCTGGCTGACTTGGAACATATTTTCACACTTCGTATGCATGATACGGGTATTAGATATCAATGAAGAAGAATGCTTTTGTTCTGTGGGATTTTTTGCAGGTTCCAGGTAATACCGGTAAGGAACTGGTTTGCTAGGGATGACGTGTTGACATCATTGAGCGAAGGGTAAATAGCACCCGACACCGGATGTGCATGTAGGCCGAATTACGGAAAGTTTTTGCTGTTCGCATGCAATCCTAAATACTTGGAAATTAACGCAGCGACGGAAGAAGAATATTACTCCATAATGTATCCGGCTCGCCCAATATAGCGCTAGGTTCGGTGAACGATGAATTAAATGCATCTGAGTGCGAATTTTTATGCAGAAATGAGGAAAACTTTTCATTAAAATAAAACTTTTTCGTAAAATATTGAAAATACTTACACTACCATATCAAAATTGGCGAATTAGTAAGCAGAACAGAGTAAAATTGTTACCATCTAAGTATAGGTATTCCTAAACAAAGTCCAGGTGACGTTCTTCACGCTACTTTACGTGTGTGGAGTCAAGATGGTGGATTTCTTCTGTTGGATCGCAGCTGGCGACCAAAGAGAGAGCCAGCAGCGAATTATCTCCACAGTGCACGTAACTGCTGGTCTGTCTGGCATACTTTTTAAATAGGAATCCAGCTTATTTTTGAGAAAATTCCACAGAACAAAAGCAATGTTATTTGATGGTATCTCAAACCCGTATCATGCATACGAAGTGTGAGAATATGTCCCGTGTCAGCCATTAGTTGAAAGTGCTTAGCTTAACTCGAGCGGAAAATCAATTCCGACCGACATTTTCCTCACCTTGAAGTTAAGGCTTGGGCCGCTAACTCAATTCTGCTTCGGAGGTAGTTTTAGGTTTATGAGCTCAATCCACTTGCAATTCCTTGGCACAGATATCCAAGGCTGCCGTGAGATATGCGGCGCCTCTGTGGCAAAGGTTTGATGAAAAATATAAAATTTTGATACGTCTGATTGATTGTGCGACGCTTAAAGATATATGGTTAAGATTCTTTCCTTCTTTCTTTTTTCATTGTTCTAAAAAATATATAGTAGATTTTCCCTACTAAAAGTGATAAAACTTATGGGGGCATGAAACAACAAATTAATCAAGAGCTATAGTATTAATCACTCACATAAAAATCAAGCTTTCTTTCATATCAACACATTTAGAGATTTGTACGAACACTATACATAACTTTCATCTAAGTATTGCTAATATTGCTGTTATATTGATTGTATTGCTTCAGTTAAAATCACATCACATTAGGTAAGCTAACCTTCTATAGATTATTATTATATTAAATTAATTATTAACTCAATTATAAATTAAATCCAACAAAAACCCATTAACTGCTGACTTAAACGCCTGCAGGCCAACACGACCGAAAGCCGATGCCGGCAATGAATTCCAAACCCCAACAGACCAGGGCACAAAGCACCGACTGAACTGACGAGTTCTGCATCTAANTCTCCAGCTCATCAGGTGGGAGGATCGAAGTTGGTAAATTTAGTTATTAAAATCTTTCGAAATTTAGAGAGGTTATCATAGGAAGGTGTAACTATGATACCGGCTGTTCCAGAAGTATAAATGAAGTTTCCAAACAAGCAAATGTTTCGTCAATTTTCAACTGCAGCGGGCTTTAGTTGAAAATTGACATCCTACCTTTACTTTACTGTGAGTGGCGACAGTTCAATACAACAGATATAGAAATGCAGGCGAACAACAGCTGTGCGCTTCCAAAGTCTCCTTTTGGTGCTGTGACGTCACCATTAGCCTCTTGCCGCACTGAGCCAGCAACGCTATTGCTATAGACCAGAGCAATTGTCTCAGCCGTGTCAAATTTAAACGGATTTTGGCATGTCTGGAGATATATAAATGTATCTACATCACAGTCAACGAGCCTGGGATGTAAACAAGCAAGCTATCGACTGTGACATCACTTCGTTCGCGGGTGATAAATATCCGTAATACTAACTTAAGAGTCAAAAATGACAGCGAGGAATATATGATGACTCTGCTTCATTGATCGTGCTTCCGTTACTAATGCGTTTCAATTTATCTGAGCAGCTGAGGAAAGGAAAGAAGTTGGATTTTTCTGCTAGAAAGCGGATCATATTATTGAAATTTAAAGCTTGAAAAGAGCTTTTATTGGTATGCACTAAATATAATTGAATTTAATTCTCGCCGAGTATCCTGTCTGCACAGTGATATACTTTCAGTACAACGAAATTTTCACTCTCAAGCGTTAAGTCGTAAACTGCTTCACCAAAGGAAGAATGAGAGTAAATAATAACTGCGTCTACCACACCGTGACAAGTCGCTTCCCCTGTGATTCGTTGATTGATCGTAACGCAATTTACACATCATGCAATGAAAGCAAATAAAGTTTTGATGTAGGGGAAAAGTAATGAAAATTAAATCAATGAGGGCGCTAAGAGAAGCTGCATGTATCATCATTATTAAGATTTCAACGTTAGCAGAGCAAGAAGTACATTAAATTTTAATGACAAGGATTCCCAATTTGGCTATTTTCTGTAACATAGTCTAATTTTTACCAAATGAATTTCATCAGAATGGAACATTACTAAGAAAATTTCCTGTTTGGTCCATATTTAGCATTTCTAGCTTGAGCTTTACGCAAAAGATAGAAATATATATAAAACTAGACTGCCTGTAACCCATTGGGTCACCAACCATCTATCTCAAGTATTCAATTTCCTTCAACTTAATTAGTGGGCATGAAGTAGATTAGGTCAATTTCTTCATGTACAAAAATGCATAAAGACGAACATTTTTCTGAAATAAAAGTTCTGCTGGGGCTTAGCATAGGTTTGATAGGTTTATTACACACAGACACATTTTATATTACAAGTATTTGGTAAAGCAGTAATACACTATAGAATAATGCATCTGTGTAGCCACTGAAAGTTTAACAAACTTTTTGGGCAACTTAAAACAAAAAACAAAAGCTAATAAAGTTGCATGACGTATTCTTTAAACCGTTTTTTAAGACATTATCAGAAATGGGATCTAATAAATACGCAGGAAGTGTATTGAGAAGAGTTGCAATTTGAAATACTGTAGCGCGTTTCTCAACATCAACACGCACAGTTGGGAGATTGAGAACAGCACGTCTCAGTTCGTAATTTTGTTGGGGAATAAGGGGACTGAAATACTTTAT
>LQNS02001154.1:7321580-7345519 GCA_001587735.2 Parhyale hawaiensis
AAGTGAAAGGAAGCAAAGTGGGCAGGAAGAAAAGACGTTCAGACTGTGGCCAATGGCCCATGTTCAACCACCGAAAGGGGGAGAAGAACCATACGGACCTCTGGGCATAAATTCGAAAAATACGCGATGAACTTCCATTGTGACTCGATATAGCCGTGAAAAATAATGTGAATGTGAATAGTGAAAAGAGTAACGACGTGCTCCTTAAATCGTGGAGAAATCGGACATTGTTGCAACTTGAATTGACCCTTAAAGTATAAATATCTTTACACTAGAGTCGCCTGGTGTTGTTTACCCTCGTATCGCCTGGTGCTGCTGAGAAGAGTAAAGTGCTTTTTAACCCTGTAATGGACATCTTCGATTGGGCGCCAAAATTAGGCATTCAAGGGTTGGCTTGCCCGAGACTGTACGCAGGTACGCTGGCTTGCACTCGCTGAATTGAGCTTGAAGCCTTGACCCTTATTTGGGGGCCCTTGAGAACTCCAGAGACTCAATCTTGTTCCATAAAATAAAATTTTCAGCAGGTTCAACAAAATTGCGTTACTTCTAACACTTGCAGCCCGATTTAAAGGGGCAAAGCTAAAGCTACTGGCAGGAGCTTCTGACAAGTGAAGCCTCGAAGACTTAATTGCGGTGCCCACTTGTACATACCTAAAGTCTAAAGACCACGGTTCATATAGGATTGATGTAATCTCTGTTCTTACAGCAACAACTGTAAACAGAAATGTCACAATGTGCCACTCAAACCGGCCTCCCACGTACGACTTTCGTCAGCGCTAGCAACATAGCGCCGACTCCATACTATTGTGTTACCGCGAACACGATTTTTGCTCGTACACTATTGACAGGAAAGTTAGTGCGATGGTAGAATGCTAAGGTCGTTTTCAAGGCTGCTTAAACGGATTTCTTGAGTTGCCGCTGTGCTTTCAGCGCCGACGAAAGTCTTGCATGGGCATGAGGTACTTTTTACTAGAGCTAATATAAGTCTGAATCTTACAGCCCTCGACCCACCTTGGTAGACTGGCTGCCGTATACAAAATAATATATTAAATTGCTTGTCTGCATTCTTCCAGTGTAGTCCAGGAGGTGATTTCAGCTGCGAAACACCTCCGCCTTTTTGCTGGCTAGCGGTCACCCTGCTATTTAGCCGTTTTACTGCTGCTACTGGTGCTGTCAATTGAATTTTTTTGAGAACACCAATGATCTTGGGAAAAAACATGCTTTGGCAGCACGGCAGCACTGGGAGCGGAAGGACAGATGCAGAGACACACTGAAAACTCATCGTTCCGGCGGATCCTCCGCAGATTGTATATAACAAGCAGATTGGAGACACATAGATCAAATATATTCTGAGAACGACTAATACTAACCTGCATGAACCTCCTCCGACCGCAGGCAGCCTGGGAGAACCTGATAAGGTACTGAAGTAACTCGCTTGCCGTGCAAAGCAGCGCCTCAACTGTAGAGTTCGGCCTACATGAGCTGATGAAAATGAGAGGCAAGGTATTGTTATCACTTCACGAGGGTAAAACAGAAGAATATCAATGTGGTCAAAATCATAGCAGAAAAAACATGTTTTGGATTTTTAAAAACCAGTGTTGTCTGAAAATACCACAAATTAGGCAAATGAAAAGTGTTTAAGGATAAAAGCAATAAAACCCATTTTCAGGGCAGCCTTTCGGAATATTAAAGTCTAATATCAGTGTTCTAAGAACACCAAGAATTAGAATAATGGAATGTGTTTCAAAAAAATAAGACGTATCTATTAAAATTATAGGATCTCTAGGATTGCAAGGATACAGAGCTTCACAGCGTGATTAGATTATTTAAACCCCTTCAAGGATTTAGTTAAACAATATATTTCAATTTGGTATGAATAACATACACACACCCCTCAACAGCTGGACAATTACTGGACAACTGCTAAACAACTGCTGGACAATATTATTACTGGGCAACTGTTGGAAAATAACTAGAAAATTGCTGAGTAACTGCTGCGACAATTACTGGACAACTGCTGGACAGATACACTCAAGTTAGGTCCTTAAGAAGTCAAGAGCCGGTATTATGGCAATTTTATCTTGCATTAATATTAAGAGAAATTTACTACAATAATTAATTCATTATTAATGTTTCAATAATTTTTTATTAGATTCCGCACTGAATTTCATTTCTAGGTCGTACCAACGTTGTATGTCAACATTGGGCCACTGTCTTTGACATGTTTATCCAAAGTTGTTTTTGGATCTACGATATTCAACCAACAAAGAAGTCGGATATCCTTCCTATTGGACGAGGAAACTTTCACACTCTGATGCCTATACTGATTCTGCATCGTGCATTATTATTTACATCACTGAGATGACCAAATTTGACTTAAATAAAATTATACTTCCGAAGTAAGCGATAATAAACAAGCTTCCCTTCAAAAATTTTGTTGACTCATGCAAGGGAAATAACTGCATGAATAAGATATGATTTTATCTTATAGTATAAGTTCTGTTCTGGAATATGAGTATTTATTCGAAATTATTTCAACCCTATGTCGCTTCTTAATAGCAAATCTTTAAATATTGGATGCATACTGCAAATTATATTTGGCCCACTATTGCCTCTCTTCGATATATTTTTTCTTCCAACAGAAACTTCCCTAATTTCATGATAGTTGAAGTAATTATAGTCTGTAAATTAAATTGACAGTATATTTTGCCAAAGGTATTACCTTACCAAAGGTCCACTATCGGTTGACAAGGCTACCACATTCACCCAACCTTACAACATCGTGGTGACCTCTATTCAAGGTTATGTTATGGCTACGTGGGCTGAGCAGAAAAGGGCTGTTATTGATTACAAATTATTCTATGTATTACCTTGCTACTTCGTAATTGTAAGAGGCTCCTACTCACTTCATTGTTCTTTCTATCCATTGCTGGTATTTGCTGACTTCCGTGAAAGTAGTCACGTCCGAAAGGCAGAGATCCTTGGACTTGCCCCCAATCCCTAGCAGAGTGAGTCCCTTTGGCCCCTCCACCACTAGTAAAGGACGGGCCACGTATACAGTCTGTAAAAATTGCGAACAAGTATAAAAGTAGGGCTACACACACAAAAAAAAAATAAAACAAAGTGCATCGAGTAGCCAAGAAAAATGCACAGCTTATCACTTATCAAGTTTGTAACGCCTAAAATGCAAGCACCAAAAGGAGCGTTAGTTTTCATTCTATTTTAAATACAGTAGACTATCGAAGACTTCTACTCTTTTTATTACGAATCATAAAAAGTTTGAAACAGGAACTACGATAGTCACACTAAAATTTGTTTGAGGAAAAAACCGTAGAGTGTTAATTTGTGTTAGTAGTGTATAACCTGTCCAAATCCCGATTTGTGACCTTTAACCTTTGACCCCTAGGCCATACCTACTTCTGGTGTCCCAGGCTCGCCCACGGTCGGTTCGCCGCCCCTCCTCACCCCCGCTACACCGGAAGTGCATTGGCCGTCATAAACCGAAAGGTCACACGCAAGGGTCACTGGGGTGAAAGGTCACAGGTCACAACTCGGGATTTGGGCAGGTTATAAACTACTCGTGTGTTCACACGTCATTCAGATCAATGCGTTCGCTCATCCGCTCGTCCGAATGTTTGTAGCGTCGTGGTCAACACAAAGTTGTGTACGTCACAGAAAATTATTAAAATGTTGAGCGTCAAATTACGGACATCACGTCCCTTTTGGAGTGAAATAAAACTCAGAGTAAATGCAATTTTTGGCTGTTTTTAAGACACAGTTCCGTATCGGACAAGTTGATAAGTGAACACGAAGAAAACAAAACAAACTAGAACTCTGAGGGCTCATAGGTACCTTCGCCCAGCAAGACAACGGTATTGGAAAATTGAATTGCCTCTGAAACTATGATTTTCTTTGTATCAGCATCAAAACCATATAGTTTGTGCCTTTTGACAGTAGTAACAAATTCTGTAATTTTCTTGAGGATCCGTTCATAAGTTTTTGAGTTATGTTACAAACAATCAAATTTCAGGTAATAAATATTTCGACCAATAAAATCTAACGTTTCGGGGATTTCTTCCATCATCAGAGAATTAAACGGGAAACCTATCAGCTATAAATAAAAATTTCTTTCATTTCGATTGCACTTAGAGAGTAGCATAGATGTTGTTGGGGGAAGTCTAAAACGTAAATGAACAAAGCTACTTAGAGGGGCCGAATATCGGTGCCTGTACAGTCAGTGGATGTAGGACTGATTGTGTACTGTATGAAGCGGTACAGCTGAGGTCATAATATTAACGCTGGATTTTATTCTATGGATGTTGAGGGGCTCTAACGTTGTGAGCTCGAGTGGGTTAGAAAAGTCTATGATGGAGAAGTCATTCTTGCTGAAATGATGATGATTTTGCTCTGCATGGAGACGGGGAGCAGAATTTGAGGTTTTAGCGAGTGGTAAACCGGTTCAACTAAACACACTTGGGATACATGTTGGTCAATACTGTCTTTGGAATGTTGTCCAGTGCAACCGTTGCAGGAAGCATTGTTACCTCGTCATTGAAAACATTAGATAATACTTATGGAAGTGGTGTGGGAGGTTTGCCTTTAGATTTAAAATGGGACCCTATGTGCTTTAATATGAAAATTAAAGTTTATATGTAAGTAAGCTTCAAAAAGGAATGCTTTCAAAGTATTTACCGCACTAACAGAGGCCATATTGTAGTATAGAAGTGAGTGAAAGAAGTCTAATGTACGGACAGAAGGTGCAACAATACCGGGATCAAATAGTTTGTCCAAAAACTGTCCCGTTAAAAAACATCGCTTCGCCAGTGCTGCATTGATCATCTACTGAATTCATACGTCAGGAACTGATAGCAAATTTAGTTTAAATGTATGGAAAAAGTTATAAACATCAGACTCCATGGCAGCGCGAACAGACGCTTCAAATATAGCTAGTGTCTGGTTTCAATGTTGAGCAAGAAACGCATTCAGTTAAGGTGATAAGGATCCCATTTTCACCATCGTCTGGAACCCGGTCTAATTTCTACCCATCGATCTCCATGAAAACTAGGCAAATATAATTACAAAACTGCAGTCTGGCTTTTTTCGACTGTCTATTTCCTTACGAGCGTAACACGAAACATGGGAATATATTAGTACTAAAGAACCTGGATACTATAAATAAAGACAATGAGTTTGTGATGATGCTTCTCTGTCGATCATTAATTTGCTTATGTAGGATGCACCGCAACAGATAACTTGAAGGAAAGTAAGAGTCATGCATGCCAGGCCTAAATTCAGTGTAACAACGGCAACCCTTCCTTTGGTGATACGCTGAAGTGCAATTCATGTTTAGCCCGCAGTCGACATCGCTCCTATTAAAATTTGAGCTCTGTATCCAAGTAACTCGTTGTCGTATAAGTCGGGAACATTTTGGTCAAACCAAAAGTTGTTCTGTACAAAAAAAAAACAAATTGGAAAATCATATTTGCTACCAAGAAAATTTTGTGTTCTGCACTCACCCGCTGACTGCTGCAGAATGGTGTACCATTTCGTCCGTTAATTATGTAGTCAATTAGAGCAGCAGTGTTAACTCAGGGCAGCTGAAGTTTGGATGAGGAAAACTCAGAAGAGAGTACGGATCACGATGAATCAGAGTACTATGAGAAGCGGTACGTATCTATATTATAATTCTGCTTGCCCCTCCGTCAGTTAGTTAAATAGTTAACTAACTAGTTACTTAGTACAACCATTACGCTTACATCAGTATTAGATAGGAAACAATTAGAGTCTCATTGAGCTATCCTTGATACGACCTGGAAAGGGATCTATAGCAGAAGTATTAAAGTTCAAATTTAAGTTGCTACAGGTCGCAGATCATAGGTAGATTTACTGCCTGACTTGGAGCATTTTGCACCATTCGTATGCATGATGCGGATCCGAGGGCATCATGAAGAATAATGCTTTTCATTTGTAGAATTCCCACAGGTACCTTGAGTATTAGATAAGGGAAAATTATTATGATACGAGTCTGCAATATTACTGAAGAACATTGCTTTTGTTCTGTGGAATTTCCACAGGCTCCAGCTAGTCTTTATTAATTGGATTTGCCATCATCTGCAACCTTGTCTGTTTTCTATCTATCAGTTTTCAATAAAGCTTTGCAAGAAGATTACAGAGGCTTTCCTGACCTAATTAATATTCGCTTATTTTCTTAACGAGTGATAGAAAATGGACAGATAAACAACTAGAGCACTCTGAGAGCGCATACCTCCGCCAAGTGAGGCAACGGTCGCAAAAAATTCATATTGGCTCTGAAACCATAATTTTCATTGTATAAACTCCAAAATTTAATTATTTGTGCCTTTTAATAGTATACCAGCTCGTGAAATTTTCTTGAAGATCCATTCATTATTTTTTGAGTTATTGTGCTAAAAAGCATAAAATTAAAAACAGTGACAAACGAACGAACAAACGGATCATAACTTAGAGTTGGTCGTTTACTCTTTGTTATATACCTAACAACTTATGTTAATTTCATAAAAATCCACCCATAACTTTTTGAGTTATGGCATTGAGAAAAATGAGGCAGACAAACAAACATACGGATGGACATATCTCCACCAAAAGTTAATCATCTGTTCTTCCTAACATACTTAACAATCCCTGTAAATTTCGTTCAAATCGGTTTTGAACTTTTTGAGTTATCTTGGAGACAGACAAAGAAACAAATAGACAGACTAACAAACACACAGGTTGGTGCGCCGCGCGGCTCGCTGTATCGCTGATGAAGTTGAGTTAGGTTAGGTAAGGTTAGGTAACGTTAGGTATCGTTAGGTAACGTTAGATAAGGTTAGAAAGGTTAGATTGGGTTAGGTAAGGTTAGGTTAGGTCAGAAGGTTAGGTAAGGAGGTTAGGTAAGGGTAGGTTAGGTTAGGCTAGGTTAGGTTTGCCAAGGTAGTGTTTATATTAGTGGTGGCGCGCGCAGGAAAGCTTACGTGAACGCAAAATCGTAGTGAGAGACGATAGTGCCTCCAGGACGGACAGTTGTCTTTACACCGCTGTTGTGTTACTCGAACAGTGTGGCGTGTCGTCCCATCATGTTGGGGAGTTGAAACTTCATCACCGCACACAGAATTACACCATAGATCAGTGCACCTTCAAGAATACCCTCAATGTAACGTTCTTTGTTTTTCTTGACCCCATGAAGAACAAAAACAATTGGAAATTTCCAGGGGAATTCCCTCTGGGAGTAGCAATGAGGAATGGCCTCCATCATCACCTGATCTTAACGCTCTTGATTATTCTTTGTGGTGACTCTTGGAGAGTGATATTTGCTCCACTCCTTGCCAAAATATTGAATCTTTCAAGATAAAATTGAACAGATGCAGAGAGAAAATACCCTTAGATGTTGTGCGTGCTGCCATAGATGATTTCTCAAAAGACCTTCGCAATGGAGTGAAGGTTCGAGGGAAACATTTTGAATAGCACTTATACCATATTTTCTCTTCAGTATTTACTAATCATTTTCTGTGATTGCACTACTAAATACATATATATATTTTTGTGGGATATATCTGAGTTTTATTTTGTAACAGGATTTATGCCCCGTCCTGTATATGGTAAGTGCAAGCATTTTAATACGAAAATCTAAAAATATATAATATTGCTTTGATAATTTGAAGTGAAGTCATATCATACAACGTTATATGGCACTCAAGGAAGGGAAGCAAGGGTGGTTTCCAGGAGGTGCAAATAAAAAAATTGTGAAGAAAATCTAGTGTACTGCTGCTAATTACACAACACGGAAGCCCGTTAGTGCACTCTAGTGGCACGTGAAGAGGGTATAACCTTTGTAACACTCTACTGGCTCTTACACAGACCCAGAGCTCATTTGGTACGCTTTGAGGGTAGTTGCACGAAGCTGAGGCACGTTAGTACACTCAACTGACACTTTATACTGTACAGAGCTTCAGCGCATCCGTACTCTACTGGTTCTCGAGTACTTCCACAGATCAGGAACCCAGCGGTGTGTCCTGCTCGTTACCTGGTAGGATATAGAGCTGGCCCCGTTGGTACACTTTCTAGGTACTTACACAAAGCCAAAGTTGGAGCACAATAGTACACTGTACTGGTTACCTGGCCTTGTTGGTACACTCTACTGGTACTTACGCAGACCTGGAGCCCGTTCGTACACAAATGGTCATCTGTAGGTATCGTGTAGATATCTGCCGAGGTCCTACACTGATTCAGGGGTACATCACGTTGGTACAGACTCGCTACATCAATGCCACCTGTAGAGAAGTACATTGCAGTAAAATTTCTCAAGAAGGGACTCCTAAAACAGAGAAAACTCCCCATGCTGAGACTAACTCGGAACGGGAACTATATGCATCTGTCGTAAAGTGTAGCAATAAATAACACCATAGATTGAGTAACCAGTAAAAAGGTGTAGGAAAACCTAGCCTTTAGTACATTCAGTTGTACAAATTCACGATTTCCTTTGGTGCTAGAGAAAATATGTTTTACGAGTTCAGGCTGCACCGGATTCCCGCTCGCCGACTTCTGCCGGTTCCACATATGCATTTGCACGCCCAACTGGTTGCTAGGATAAGCAGCTTGCGTAGAAACATATTTGAAATCGGTAGCATAGATACGGTAGAATAAAGCACGTCCGATTCTCTCACCCTTGCATCAAGTTGCCTGTGTGAATTCCTAGCATGTCCCCCTCACTAGGATACATACGTCTAGTTACCCGTCCGTAAGGAGTAAACCTATTCGCCTGGCGATTACAATGCTGGGTGTTTTTTGCGACTGTGAGCATGATATACTTTAGTTACTTCTGCGATTGGTATTTCCCCTTGTATGTCTTATATTAACGTTCTACACTGTGTGCCACCAAGGTAAATGTAATGTGTACTGTTTAAGCGAGTGATTTAAGAGATAGATATTTGTATCCTTACTAGCAAATTAAAAATTATATTTTTTCACTAGTGACGGTGTTTCTGAGAAGAGACACCTTTTGATTTTTCATAGCCATAAATTTATTTCGATTAACTTAAAAGTTGAAATAATTTTCGAATGATAAGTTACTACTTGAGAAGTTACTCGTTCGAAAGGCTGCTGCCGCAGTCTGGCTCACGACAAGGAATATGAATTGGTTAGCCAGAATCAGATAGAACCCCCAGGTTTTCCCAGGATCCCTCCGTTAAAGCCTTACGGACCCACTACGGCACTGACAGCACCCTCGATCTATCCAGGGCCTGCGCTAGTTAATCAAGGGAAGAGGGACCCCTACACTAGCCCACGCTGCTAGTCGCCACGGCCACTTAGTACAAGCTGTACACTAGGGGCAGTACGGGGAGGCCACCAACTGCCAAGGCCAGTCACTACAGGCCGTTTCGCACGAGCGTAACGGCCCGCGAGAGCCATTAGAGACCGTCCGCTCTAGCAGACGCTAACACAGGAGAAAGAAACATACTGTGGATCGTGTAATCTGAAAACTAATATTCCTCCCGAAACTGAGAAATATATAATATAAGTGCAGCTTATCGCCAGCACTACCGTATCAATGCTACCGACTATAATTATAAATTAGGACCACGTGCAAGCTGCACATCCTCGCATCAGGCTGTGTTTGTGCTTGTATCGTGTAGCACCCGGCTTCAAACTTTGAAAGCTAAAAACCGTGCTCTCATAAACGTAGTCAGAAGGTCTGTCAAAAACTTTTTGTATTTTGAGCCCAGGGGTAAAGGTTAAAGGTTAAGTCAGCTGGCTGGCTTAGATAGCGTCACGAGTTGTAAAGGCACCAGTAAATTTCCATTAAAGGAGCTTGGGGGAGAGTAAAATCTAGAGGGGATTCACGTTGCTATGAGATACGTGTATGTTGGTGAAATGCTAGCAGTATCGTGGGAGCTGAGGAAGCAGGGCTCTATTCAAATGTAGGGGGTTCAGTTGCTATGGGATACATGTACGTTGGTTACATAGTAGCGAGCAACAGTGAGGGCAGAGCGGGGATTTAGCTCAAAAGGGGGATGTAAGCGCAAGCGCTTTCCAGCTCCCTCGTGGCGACGCCACTCTCCAGTAAAGGTTCGGACCCGACTCCTCCTCAAAATTTGAATGAATTAGCACTTCACGAAAAAAGTGCAGTATTTTCTGCTGTTTAACCCCCTATTGAAGGCAGTAATCATCTATTTTCTTACGAAAAGCATTGCTAGATGCGCCTGCAAAATGTGAAAAAGGCGCAGTCACGCATGCAGACCATAAGAATGCAGGGGGGCCAGAAGACTGGCGCGTAAACCTACCGTTTTGCTGTTTTGCTCTTACCTACGGGCGAACCATTTTGAATCGGGACGAGGTAGAGGACGAACCGGTTGGTGGACGGGTTGTAGCCTCTTACGGAGGACATGCACACCGGTTGGACATCTTCAGTGTAGGTAGCTGGTTTGGTTAGTTTCACCAGAGTTAGAGCGTTGTAGCCATAGAATCGATCGTAGTCAGGGTGGTTATAGTGGGCGAGTACATCCATGAACACAACTTTGTCTGGGTCGGCTCTGCCTAGACCCAAAAATGCTGTCGTTCTGCACAAAAAAAAATGACACAAAAGAAAATCAACGCTGGATGATACCTAGGCCTAAAAGTTACCGTTTTACAAAAAATATAAGTAGAAAATTAACTCTAAGAGGTGCCTGGGCCTAAAAACTTTGTTCTTCTGCCAAAATAACAACGCAAAATTTCGTTACGAAAGTAATTTCACGTCGTTAATGTTTCGCACAGCTCCATTGTCATAAACCAAGCCCGTTAGTAACAGCTGGTCTGGAGCTTCAGCTGTAAACGATACTAGCTCTAGATAGGATCGCATTGCAGGTGCTAGTTGCGAATGGATTAATTAGATAGCGGGCAGTAGTTGGACCTACAGGCCCAGCCCTAGAGAGCTGCTTGGACTAACGCTCCGGCCCCTTATGAGCTAATGCCGTTATGCCAACTCATGTACATAGGTATCTAGAGATGGAAGAAACGGGAAAAAAAGTCAGTCATACCAATTGTATGAAACTGGTTATTTGGAGTGGGGACTCAAAGAAGTTATGTTAGTTAAGGCATGAAAAATAATGATTGGTCTCTGAAGCTTTGACCGTTAAAAGTTTGTGACTCCAGGAGGAAGGTTTGTAGTTGTGGAGAATGTTGCTCCCAAAGCTTATCAAACATGATTTTAAACGCAGGACTATCTCTGCATTTACAACTTGCATGGGGAGTATCTATTTTAAGTATTCATTATGAAATACGAGGAAATCTTGCTGGCATTAAAGAAGTTCTTCTGTCGTAAAATTCGAGTTTTTGCCATTATCTCTCTCTAAAAGTCCTATGTTAGGCACGTTGTTGAAGCCATTCAAGTTCCTGAATGTTTCTATTAGTTGCCCTCTGTGTCGCCTTGACTCAAGAAAGATGTGTCCGACTTCCTATAGGCAACGCTCGTATGGTAAATTTTGCATTGGACGTCGCAGTACTGTTCTCTGCGTTGGAATCTTTCAATTTTGTCTGTACCATCACACTGATGTGGCGACCAGAACTGATCCAGAATACTCGAAATACGGGTGCACTATTACTTTGTACAGAGGAAGGATATTATCGTTGAATTTGTATTCAAAATTTCTGGTAATAAATTCAGAGCTGTGTTTGCTACTTAAACTCTCTTGTCTACTAAAGGATTGCTTTTCAGTTTCTTATGATAGTTACTTCCAGGCCCCGTTCATTTCCAATTGGGCTACGGCGTCCTGTGGTATAATGTGCGTAACCAAACATTTGCCAACATTGAAATTCATCTGCCACATTGCGCTTGAGAAATTCCGTAAAACAGTATAAAGTTTTCGACCATCAATAGTAATTACATTGGGATTAATACCAGAAACTTGATAAAGTGTAGCGAACCAATACTCACCACTGAAGTTCCAAAAAGTTGAAGCTAACGTAGGTATTTATGTTAAATATTAAGCCCTTTTAGTGAAGTGCGGTTAAACTTAAGTTTCCCCAATAACAGCCCTGGATAACACGAGACCAAACTGTCTGGTCCGACCGGACAAAGGGTTATGCAGTAGTAGATCCATAGAGGGAACTGTGCTGTGACCTGCTAAAATTATTTTCCGCAGACCAGAAGCTTTATTCTTGCGCCTGCAGCATGGCCGGTAATGAATAGGATAAATATAAAGGACCCTGTGCCGGCCTGCTCCCCCGGAACTGGTGGTTTCCGGCCGTCTGGCAGTCAGTGCTGGCTCACCCAGTCTGGCAGTTAATGCTGGCTCACCCAGTGTGGCAGTTAATGCTGGCTCACTCAGTCTGGCAGTTAATGCTGGCTCACTCAGTCTGGCAGTTAATGCTGGCTCACCCAGGGTGGCAGTTAATGCTGGCTCACTCAGGCTGGCAGTTAATGCTGGCTCACTCACTCTGGCAGTCAGCGCTGGCTCACTCAGTCTGGCAGTCAACGCTGGCTCACTCACTCTGGCAGTCAGCGCTGGCTCACTCACTCTGGCAGTCAGCGCTAAAGTGTCACAGTAGGAGATGGCGTACTGTCTCTTGGTCAATCCTACGCTATTTTTTCTTTAATAATCATCTGCTGGTCGAGTCGTTTTATTACTTCGAGGTTTGCATATTTTTCTTTGTATAACCTTTATGATCTTTTTTAATCTCCAATGAACAAAGTTTTCATTTACAGATTTATGTTCATTGCGTATATTTAGTTAATTTGAGGCCACTTATAAGTACATGGTTCATAATGCTAGCTTTTTTTATTTAATTTATCAGGCACTGTTTGCTTAACAGCTTTTATTATCTTCTGATGTGCGTGTTCTCATCTGCATTGAGTTATTTGTGACTTTGTAAGCAATACTGTACATGCAGTTAATGTGGAACTCTACCAGTGATCCTCTAAATAAAGACATCATAAATTTGAATGAAAGACCTGCTTATGAAGAAGAGCAGTACCAACTAACCAGTATCGCCCCCATGCTCATATTATGTCACCACAAATTGTTCATAATTATAGTCTGTCTATTTTATCATGGCAATTTAATCGTAGTCAAATTCATCTATAACGCTGCAAATTCTGTGGGTATTTCTGAGATTTCTCTTTGTACAGGTAGAGGGCGGGGCTAAGATATGGGCCGAACAAAATCTCAGAAACACCCATAGGATTGGCAACGCTGTAGAGAAATTTGACCTCGCTCGAACTGATGTGATAAAATGGTCAGAATATAATTATATATTTGCTGGCGACGTGTACATGGACCCATCACTGCATATCGTGTAGGTGTTGCAGAAAAAAATTATTTTATCGGTTTGGTCTATTGACTGAATTTTTTCGTTGAGTTGGTAAGCAGTAGAACGTTTAGCTCCCAATTTATGGATTGCCTTTGCACAAGCAATGCACACTAGATGACCTTTCAGGGAATAAGGTTTGCTTTTTGCTAAGCAGTTTGTGTCTATGCGGTTACTGATGTATTTTTTACTGTTTTATATCTATCTACTAGTGGCCCATGCCGTCATTACAAATGACGGCAAAAAATTAACACTTCACCAAAACCCCCGTCGTCTTTTGGGTTTCCTCATTTTTCCCCTATCTAATACTGAAGAAAAAGATTCCAAGGTACTCAACGTTTTTTTCGCCTGATGAAATCTAAATTTTCTCCTATCTTATTAATTGTATTTTTCCCCCATCTAATACTGAAGAAAAAGATTGCAATGCACCCAACTTTTTTTTTCGCCGAAGAAAAATTGCAAGGTACCCCACTTTTTTTACATTTTGAAATCTGAATTTTCTCCTATCTTATTCCCATAGAGCGTGACAGGAACGATATAAATATATAAATAAAAACACGACGTGAATTATAATATATATAGTAGATAAATAAAAACACGACGTGAATTATTATATAGTAGATAGATATTATACTAAAAGTCTGTGAACCGGTCTTGTTTGCTTGTTTGTGTCTTGTTTATTTACTTGTGTCTTGTTTATTTACTTGTGTGCCAGCGCCCACGCACCCTGTGCCCACTTAAATGTTAAAAGTAACGCGAAAACAGTAACAACTAGAGCACTCTGAGAGCGCATACCTTCGCCAAATGAAGCAACGGTAGCAAAAAATTCAAATTGGCTCTGAAACCATAATTTTCTTTGTATAAACTTCAAAATCTGATCATTTGTGCCTTTTTATATTATTAACAACTTGTTCAATTTTCTTGAAGATCCGTTCATAACTTTTTGAGTTATATTGTTAACAAACGTTATGACAAACATGAGTCAAACATACAAACGAACCAACCGATCTGCACCAAAATTTGACCATTTATGTCTTTTAACATTACTAACAACTCCCATATATTTCATAAAGATCCATTCATTATTATTTGAGTTATTGTGCTAACAAGCATAAAATAAAAACAGTGACAAACGAACAAACAAACAAGCAAATCATTACCAAAATTTGGTCATTGTCTCTTTGTTATATACCTAACAACTCATGTTAATTTCATCAAAATCTATCCATAACTTTTTTAGTTAAAGCGTCGAGAAAAATGAGGCAGGCAAACAAACAAACAAACAAACGGATGGACATATCTTCACCAAAAGTTAATCATCTGTTCCTCCTATCATACCTAACAATGCCTGCAAATTTCATTCAAATCGGTTCACAACTTTTTGAATTATCTTGGTGACAGACAGACAAAGAGACAGACAGACAGACAAACACGATGAAAACATAACCTCCTTGGCGGAGGTAATCATTCCTTGTCATACACCTCACAAATCTCACGTTATTGGCACATTAACACCTAAATGATAGATGGTATCGGAAGTATTCGGTTTCGGCACTGAAAATTCCGTATCGATAATCAGTGAACCACCAGTATGAAATTAAGCAATGAATTATATCGTTAAAATGAAAAATTCTGATGTAAAAATATGAAAATGTCAACTGTGTTATACGTTTCCATGTTTTAACAATGTAAAGAAAAACGTAATCGAATTATTCCTCAACCCAATAGTAAAGTACCCTACTTAGCCTCTCCCTCACATGACGTGTTGCTGGAAGCATGAAGGCTCCGTCAGGACCCACTGGAGAGCGATGAGGGCCCCGTTGCAGAAGACGTTGTATATTCTTCCGTCAGGCTCGAAGTTGCCCAACCCCACCATGAACGGCCAGTCGGCGCTGGTCTGAGGGCGTCCGAAATGGTTAGGGCTTAGGAAAAGACTTGGGTGTGTCGCAACCACGTCAAAACCAGGCTACCGCAGCCTGAACAAAAAGCACCGTAAACCGAAAAGTGGTTGTGAGAGCGCCATCTAGCGACGAGTGGTGTAAGCTCAACGACATGGAAATGCCACTTCAATTGAAATTTTGTCAGTATAAGTTCCAAGTAATTGATCTTGTTTACTTATTCTGATACACGTAGTTTATTTGTAGCGTTATTGAATGGAATTAGTGCTTCGTTTATCCAAAATAGGCGTTTGTGCTCGATGACCTACATCGCCGTAACCCGTGTCGCAGTCGTCACTTGAGCTATGGTTGCGACACGGGTTGCGACTGGCTGGGTCACCGGTGTAGCTTCAGTAACCCAGAAATGCTGATTGCGACATACGTCAGCTCGAGTGTCTATGCATGGTTAGAGCTAAGGGAAACATTACAAATCTTAAGGGTTACTTCAAATACTGCGGCTTCTGGAGCTTCAGTTATGAAAAATACTGCGGGTCCTGAGGTAAGGATTACGACTAAGGAGAGAAATACTGGTGTTTCTCGGGTTTGGGCTACAGAAATACAAAAGTTGCTAGGATTAGGGTTGTTATAAATGCTTAACGATGTTAGTGTTAGGTTTGTTAGATGTACTGGGGTTTTGCGTTTGGAGTTACTGAAAATATTGGGGTTTGGAACGAGGGTCACTAAAATTATAGAGATTACAGTTATAGAAAACAAGAAATTATTAGAGTTTTGAGGCTTTCAGTTACCGGAAATGGCGTGATTTCAGGATACAAGTTACCAAAAGTCCTTTGAATTTTGGTTAAGGGCTATCCAATTGTCATAGGCTTGAGAAGTCACTGAAGGATTAAGAAAGTAGATGAATTATAAATTATTTATGTTTTGCTTTCCAGTGTTTTTAACTTTTTCATGCAGAATATAAATGCAACTAGTGTACTCTGAGAGAGAATACCTTCGCTAAGCAATGCAATATTAAGGAAGAAATTGATCATTTAGGCAGGATTTTTTTTATATAGCCAAAACTTGTTCAGTGGAGCCTATTACCATTAACTAGAGCACTATGAGAGCGCATACCTCCGCCAAGTGAGGCAACGGTAGCAAAAAATTCAAATTGGCTCTGAAACCATAATTTTCTATGTATAAACTTCAAAATGTAATCATTGGTGCCTTTTAATAGTAATAACAGCTTGGGCAATAATCTTGAAGTTCTGTTCTTAGCTTTTTGAGTTACACAGCTAACAAACGCTATGAAAAACATGAGTCAAGCATGCAAACGAACAAACCGATCTGCACGAAAATTTAATTATTTATGCCTTTTAACATCACTAACAACCCCTATAAATTTCATAAAGATCCATTCGATATTTTTTGAGTTAGTGTGCTAACAAGCATAAAAATGAAAACAGTGACAAACGAACGAAAGAACAAACGGATCACTACCAAAAATTTGGCCATTTACTCTTTGTTGTATACCTAACAATTCATGTTAATTTCATAAAAATCCGTCCAAAACTTTTTGAGTTATGGCATTGAGAAAAATGAGGGAGACAAACAAACAAACAAATGGATGGACATATCTTCACCAAAAGTTAATCATCTGTTTTTCCTAAAATACCTAACAATCCCTGTAAATTTCGTCCAAATCGGTTCATAACCTTTTGAGTTATCTTGGTGACAGACAGACAAACAAACAGGCAGACAGACAGACAGACAGATAGACAAACACGACGAAAACATAACCTCTTTGGTGGAGGTAATAACAGTGTCTGAAACTTTCTTGAAGATCTGTCCCTAACATTTAGAGTCGCAAGCTGGCAAATACTAAGATACACAAATAGTCAAACTCACAACTGTACAACACAAAAATTATGTCTTGTATCTTTTAACATTTTTAACGATTTCAGCCAATTTCCGTTTGCAAATTTTTAGTTATACAGGTTCTGATAAACCCAAAATTAAACATAGATATAATAAACAAAAACTTTCGCTCTCTCTAAACGATTCCTAACAATAAGCACAAATTACCTGAAAATCCGTCCATAAGTTCTTGAGTCCTATTACCAAGAAAACACAAGCAGATAAACAAACAAACATACAAACGGATGATCGGATCTTCCTCTTAACATGCCTAACAATGTCTATAAATTTTGCAAATATCCGACCATGACTTTTTAGGTTTTCTTGGTAACACACAAAGAGATAAACAGAAACTCGATAAAAATATAACGTCATAAATTTATGTAATCGTCACCAATAACTACAAAATAACTATTAATAGGAACTTACAATTCACTGTCGGTGACGTTTTTGTGAAGCGGACGCTGCTAATGTGGATTTTTTTACTCCAACAAATTAACGGTCGCCACCCCTGGTTTCGACAAATAAGGGAAAATGCTCTTTAATTACCTCCGCCAAAGAGGTTATGTCTTTTGCCAGGGTTTGTTCGCCTGATTTGTAGTAACATAACACAAAATGTTATGGACGGATCTTCATGAAATTTACAGGAACTGTTAGAAACACCAAAAAAGGGGAAGAGATGATTAAATTTTGGTGACCATCAGCCATTTCGTTTGTCCGTGTTACATTCTCTCAGCATTGCGTTGTTTGGCGGACGTCATGACGTCATCGCTCTTGCAGGGCAGCCACTGGTTCGGCGCGGATTAAAGTGCATGCAAGTAGTATTTTTGTACATTGGCAACATTGCAAACTTGTTTTTGATGAAATTTCATCGTGAAATCAACAATTAGTTAAGATAGTTTCATTTATTATAGACTATATGACATTTAGGCTCTAAAATATTGCGTCTTTATTTTATATAAAGTTAAATCACTTTCAGGTGACAATATGAGAAACACACTCACATCGTTCACTTTACGCTGTCCGCAGGCAGGACCTTCTTCTCCAGAAATTGAATCTGCCAAAGGAAAAAAAACATTATTCTCTGCTGAACTCGGCCATCAAAAATTATGCCAGTTTCTGGAAACAGCTCCATATATCTACTACACAATTTGTTGTTTGCTTGTTTCCTTGGTTGATTTCTTGGTTAGTAGGTTTTTTTAGGCTCTACGTCCCAATATAGAGGCTTAGTTACCAGAAAAATACATTAACCGAAGACCAAGCAAATAACATAGGAAGATATCCCAGCCTCAAATGAGCAGCAAATAACTTCCTTGTCTCTGCTCCACATACAACTAGGTACTTCTTGCTGTATTTCTCAGGAGCTTGGGAGATGAAAGACTTGTTTATGTACTGTAGGTATGTAAGTATATCGCCTGTTACTCCCAGTGCTTCATACATTGCACTTTAAACAGTTCATATTTTTTTTTGCTGTACCACATGCATCACTTTATTCGCATTCCGCTGGCTTTGTTTTTACCCATTTTTGCTCTTTTTCCCTCAAGTATTAAAATGTCTCCACTGGAGATGACGTGGTCCATACCCTGCAACCTTGAGAATTGAACTCCAAATATGCCCTACTTTAGTGGGTTGTTAGGATAAAACACCATTAAATTGCTGATGCCTCCTAAAATTCTTTTGCCTCATTGTTCGTATTTTTAACGGAGTGAGGCCGACTTGCGTTCGTTTACGTCACATATGACGGCCTGGTTCCCTAGTTTATAGTAATAGCTTTGTAGTAGAGTGTGCTAGCCCTTGAAGAATTTTGAATCATGAGGCAGAAACTTTCCAGACAATTTATGATGACAAATTTATATGTTTTCATATAGAGCTCAAGAAGATTGAGTGACCACTTGACCAAAAGGCATTTAGGACTGTTTGCAAGTGAGCCTGACTGCGTTGTGGCAGACAAATTATTATGATATGTTGCCCCGTTACTTATTATTTATTTATTTAAGACATTGTTTAGAATATTTTTCATATTCTTTTTGCATTCAGTAATGAGTGACAAACCCATGGCTGAACTACGGACCAGGTTTACTCACGCGCAGGTCGCGTGTTAAGCCCCGCCCCCCTCATTTAAGCTGTGACGTCAGGTGGAGCGACACATAGAAAACCGTGTTAATTAGTTCATGCCTGTTAGTTGCTTTGTGAATACGGTGTGCGTGGGCTTCCATGAAGAAAAACGAAGGGTAATCGTTTCTGCACGATTACAGCTGTTTACTGCGAAATGCAAGAATGCGTTTGCCAGAACTAAGGCAATAATATGCCAAACAAATAAAAGGTAAAGGTAAAGTCAACTTGACCCTACCCCCGACTGGGAAGCCCGCATGCACTGGTTTGTGCTGCAGATATAGACCAACAGGCCCAGGAGGAGTATACGGCTGCAATCAATCACAGATGTCTAGAGCTATGGCGCCAGTGGCGGAAGACTCCATGAGACAATATCTACGACCCCCAACCCTCCCCATTGCTGGGGAAGGTCAGTAACCCGCAGCAGTATGCAGATCGGATGCTGACCGATTATATCAAGCGCGCTAAGAAAATACCCAGCTGGGAACTGGGCTCGAACCAGCGACTTTGAGAGTCGAAGTCAGACGCTTTAGGATAAAAAAAGACGAGATCAGTTGCAACAACATAGCTACGGCTTTTTAAGTATTGATGTGGCTTATTTCGTGATCATCACATTATTATTTTGCATACTAGTACACTCCGCCGTAAAAAAAATAATGCATAAAAGCATATCTTACAGAAAAATAACTACAACTGCATACATATTGCCGGTGGAATAATAAATGCTTTAGAAGTAATTGTAAGTCTAAACTTATAAACTGTACCTGTGAAGTTTGTTTTTTAAAAAACTTGTCCCACCAAAATATTGCAAATTGTCAAACAGAGGAGTGATTTTTACTAGTTTGAGCTTCATATTTCAGTCGTTCAAAAAAGGCAAACTTTCAAGTAATTAAACAGTTTCCCCGTCGACATACCATTTTCTTTCAAGTTTTTCCAGAGAAACTTAATTTTGGGACCAACTTTGCTAGACAAGCGTTCACAGCTTAAGAAGAAACATTTTACTTCCAATTTCATAGCTTCGTTAACAAAAATTAGTGTTGCCTGTGGTCACTTGGGAAAATTTGAAAGGAAAACTAAATTACTCGTAATTACTAGATAGTAGTTTATCGTTTTTCTGGGGTAAAAAATGTTGGGAATACAATGGATGTTAGCGACGACAGCGATAACTGAGTAGACTCTTTAGCTGCCAAAATCCACTTTTTTCGCTACTTTAAATCTTCAGGACAAGGAAGAAGCTTCAACAAGTTCATTTTTTCCTTGTTCAACACAGCCAAACATCAAACACCAGCCCATGGTAGTGAAATAATGGCATAAATGACTTAGGAATACTATTGATACTTGCAAACACCGACGTTCTTCGCTCCACCTGACGTCACACGAGGAGATGCGCTGAACCTCAAGCACGTTATTCGACCATGGACAAATGTGTACATAGTTCTATAACTTATATTAGTGCATAGAATAGCTCAGCCAGCAGGTTATATGCTGGTGACTGGTGACTCTGTTCCTTAGGCGAGGTGTAGCCGTCCTTTGCATGCCTTACAATGTGTACAACAATAAAAGATATTGGTTGTCTTTTTCTGTCCTTGTCCTCAAAGTTTTTGAGAGAAATACAGGGGCTGCGGCTGATGCGCACTCCTATACACTGGAGGCTGTTAGGGGCCGAACTCGTCAGTTCAGGCGGTGTTGCCTGCCCCAGTCTCTTTAGGCTGGAATTCGTCGCTTAAATCAGCTCTTGGTCGTGTCGGCCTCCAGGCGTTCAAGTCAGCTGTAATGGCATTCTGATGGATTTTTCTTGACAGCGTTTTGTGCTTCCCGTTGTTGCATAATGCTTCATTTGGGTTGCACAACCTGTCCCTGGTTTTCAGAGCGTGAAGTTTTAATAATACTACTAATAATAAAAATAATAATACGTCGGTTCTAGTGGTCAATGGTTAAAAAAAAGAAACAGCGTATCCCACAAATCAAAGCTGTTTATGAGGCTTCGGGCGTAGCCACAGATCGAAGTCTAACTGATAGAATCCCTCGTATCAGGACTATGGGCTTTATTAATAAAAGTATTTACGTACACACGCCATAGGTAAAGGAACGAGTTTCGTCATCTAAGCGTCCGAATGCGATGTCGTATCCATTTAAACAGCACAAACTTGAAAAGAATTTGAGTAATAATCCCCCCCCCCCTCAAAGTTTGAAGAGATGACCGATATCTAACCAACGGCACTTGCTGAGCAAATTGAACTAACGGTTAATATTTCTGCATCTCTTCTATAACCTCAAAACTGTGTTTACGAGAGCTCAACAAAGCATAAGAACGATTAGCTAAGGAAACTCGTTCCTTTGACTAGCGTGTGTACTAGTCTTAAATCTGAGTGAAGTGATAGCCAGTTCATTGACATTTCATATCAAAAACATTAATTACAGTCAGGCGTAGCCAGCGACCGAGGGCCAATTTGGGCATCCCATATACTCACTGCTAGAATTTCCGTCTTGAGCAAGAGTGGCCCGAGGGCAGCACACCAACACGTTGCCAGAGTTGGAGCTGCGTAGAAATTGAAAAATTTGAAGAAAGGTATCAGTGAAGATCTGATATTGCTACAAGAATTGTGTCAGGTATGATGGTTGTTTGTCGACAAAAGTATTTATCATTTAGAAGCGCCTATCCAGTGCTTTTGGAATTTCCTACCAGGACATAGTTTTCCCGTAAAGAGTTTACTGCTCAACCGCATAGAAATTTGACTTCATTTTTATTTATGTATATATAGTATATGTTTTTGTATGTAGTCGACCGATTAGAGGTACGTTCGTTTGCTAGGATAAGTTAGGTAAGGTTGAGAAAAGCTGTCACTGGTTCTGGCAACGTTCAAAATTGAAGAGGGCAAGTTATGAAAGCTAAAGGAACCTAACCTTGCTCACCTACCGTCCTAACCTTTCACAGGCTAGCTAGGTAGCAGCATTCAAAGTTTTGAAGCATTCTTTTGTCGGTAAACGTGATTTTGAGTTTCGTGGAAACAAAAAGGTCTATTGAAATAAGAAGTTTACATTTTTGTAGAGTATATTCACTTTTAAATCAGCTTTAAAGTAGGTGGGCCGTTAGACGGGCTAGATTTTATTTTAGGTACGCCTAACGGGCTTTTGGCCACTTATTAGCCCGTTGATGAATATTCATGACCATGTGATAATGCGTGTTTTATAAGTATATGTTTGCTGAATAGATTAGATTAGATAGGCGGCAGCAGACGAACCAAAAGGCCCATTCCCAAAGAGACACCACAACTTACGCCCCGGCCCTCTATGAACTATTGAGTCCCATGCGGTCAAACGTGGTAGTAATTACAACTTTCCGGGACCTCATCTCATTACGGGGACAAAAAGCCTGACCTCCTGAATCCCAACGGGTGAAATCAAAAGCCATAGACTTTATACACAAAATTCTAAAGTCTATGGATCTGAAAACGACGCTTCTTGACTGATATACAAGAAAGCGCCCCTTACTCAAGCACGTGGAGCGGGCAGCTCTACACTGTGCAGTCTGTACTTCACGTACAGCACGCCTACCCTTTATATTCTCTCAGCACCGACCATGCGGTTGCGCTTACCATGCTTCCGTCCCAGGTTCGAATCCTCACGGACCCTCATTCATTTATCTATACAAGTAGCTACACAGTCATACTAATTCATATATATCTATTAGGACGTACTCGACTCCGCACGAGTGTGTTTGGATGAAATCTGCGACCGCATACGGTTTGAGTTCTTCTATGAGCTGTGTGCAGAGGGACGCCCTGATGCAGTCGCCTGTTGCTTCTGTCCCATGCACGGTGCACTCCCCTGCAATGTACAATCATCGCATCAGATGATAGTAAAGTAGAACTTCTAAACAACAAACAACAAATATTCAACCGATTTCACGGCAACGTTCCCTGTTGAAACAAAGATATTGATATAATAACACTGCCTGCCCTTATCAATTTTTTTTTTTTTTTTTTCTTGCAGTGACGGTGCCAACGGAAGTACGAGGGGGGGAGGGAGAGCATCTTGAGCCCAACAATAAATAATGAACAAAGTCCTCCTTATCCCGCCCATGCAGCTGTAATGCAACCAACATACGCACAATTAAGTATGTAGGTGTGTATTGCGAGCCCGTTCCACGCCTCATCAGCACACCCCTGGTGCAAATTTCCTGCCGTCGTCCCTGGCTTCACGTTTTCTATCATTTGTCGATAGCTCACTTTGTTGCAGAAACTCCTTAGACTGACCGCAGCTTAAGTAATCTGTTAGCAGAGCTATTCTGTGATCTCTGATCCTCTCTTCTTTTTTTTTTTTGTGCTTGTGTGGGGGCTTGTTAACCTTATGAAGTTTCCTTCTTTCTCCCGTCGCCAGTCTAGTGTGTGTTTACAAAATATTAATGAGCCACTTATTTACTGGTCCAAGTCAGCAAAACTCTTGACCAGGTAACGCTTTTACTGTAAATGTTAGAAAATATGATATTTTTGCACTTAATGATTTTTTGTAATCAGTAAAAAATAAACCTAGAGTGGCAGTACGTATACTCATTGAAAAAACATGTCCTCATTAACTGAGACTACGTGTTGATAGCTTATGAGCGATATCGGAAATTGGATGTTTCTTTTTTAGAATTATATATGCTACGCGCGAAAGATGGATTTGGACAATCGATCGATCGCGCTGCGCAAACGGTGGATGTTGTAGGTATTAATCGAATGCGCACCCATC
>LQNS02001154.1:7407382-7419542 GCA_001587735.2 Parhyale hawaiensis
TGTCGAGAAACGTACGATGAAAATCCCGTAGACTACTGGCCGTTCGGTGTAATAGTCAAATTACACCTAACCGCAAGCGACGACAGCTAATGTAGGCGTTAGTCAGACATGCCTTCAGATAAACCCTGATATAGCTATATATATAGCTATATATATGTATATATATTTTTTTTACATAATCCGAATTTGTCGATACTCTTTATTAGCAAACCAATAGGCAATAACCTGCGTTATTTTTACTTTTACACTCGTTTGAAACCTGAACTCAATTCACACGTGATCTGGAACGTATCTAACACTCAACTGACTCCTTTCGGCTAAGCAAGCTGTCAAAGGGGCCGTTTCAGTTGTCCTTCCTACCCAAGTCCCACCTATCCTAGGCCGCATCCTAAACTTCCTAATTTTTTTTTACGCCAAAAACTGAAATATTTTTTAAATAATGCTGCCGGTCACTCCAAAGAAGAAGACCTAGTGAAAAGACGTATGCTAAAACGCTCCTGAGTTGCCTCAAGAATCATAAAAATGCAAGAATCAAAGGAGCATCACAGGTTCCCAAGCCCTTACGAGAACCATACTGTGTTGGTGGAAGGACACCCTGCTTTTCCAGAAAGCAACCCAATCTCGACGCAACCAACCTCTCACAAACTTTCGACAAAACGGGTGATGCACAAATGAATGTATTTTAGAATTTTTACGAAGAAAATTATGGTTTCAGAGCCAATTTGATTTTTTTGCTACCGTGGCCTTGCTTGGCGGAGATATGCGCTCTCAGAGTGCTCTAGTCTGACAATAAATCCACAAGAAAAATACAGAATTTGTTAATACTCTCATGAAGCACAAATTATCAAACTTTACTGGTGATAATAAAGTCTCAATTGAGTTTTTCATTAACACTGCCTTGCTTAGCGGAGAAATGCACTCTCAGGGTGCTGTAGTTTGGAATGCAAATTATGAATGCAGGTCCAGGTGTAGCCAGAGTGCCTCGGTTGGGTATAAAAGGAGGCGGTTGGCTGGTGACCATCATTCCGTGCTCTGCGCTGACACAAGCAACATCAACTCCGCTAACATGGCCAGACGTCCCGTGGGTACACCCGATCCTCAACCGTGTATGGTTATAGTCTTCCTTGTTTCTCAAGTAACGACATTTTCACCCTGACCAATCCTCGGTCGTTTTCTTAACGATCTGTCATTAATTTTCTGGACAGTTTTTTAAAACCATATGCCCAACCCAACCTGAGCCAACAAGTCATTAGAATTTTCGGCACGTTTTGTTTTCTCAGTCCCAGTGTGTATATACAAACGCCAGCACTGCTATCAGATTTATGCCTTGAAACTACAACACGCTTATCACCAGACACTTAGTTCTTTGCCAACAGAGCACTACAGGTTTCGCGCAAATTTCGATTCCCCATATAACCCCGACCACCGTGTTATTTCATCACACCAAATCGATACAAACCTATCACTGCCAGACTGCAATGCTTACTGATACATTTACGCACAGCTTTTCAAATAGAGGCATTGGTCGTACGTAGCTAAATGATTTCTTTTTTTTTATTGCCTCGGTCAGTTTTTTTTTACAGCCGAGCGATTATTCATGGTGTGTACCCCACCATGTGTAACAACCAAGCTATGATCTGCTTCCCCGTACAATTCTTCTAAAGTTGAATTTTTGTTTTAATAAATGTCTGTCGATTATATCAGTCATTCTGATTATGTTATTATAGGTAGATTCTGTTAATACGCGTATCTTTAATTATATATATATATATTATGCATAAATTCACATGATATATACATATAAAATGATGCATACATCTGTTTCATAACAATGGTCATGAATGTCGGCAAGCATGATCGATAGCCGCTGATAGGCGGAGCTTAAATATATAGATGGAGCGGAAGTGAGAAGACATCAGCTTAAACTGGCCTGGGAAGCTTTGCCCGTTAAGTGCTTGCGACTCGAGAAGGAGGAGTTCTTAGCTGTGGAGGATGTCTCTCGCAATGTACGTCAAGACGATTTTTAAACGAATTGACCGACTCCGCACCAACAACGTCGGAAGGGAGTCTATTCAAAATGCTGACTATGAAATAGGGAAAGAAGTGCTGAGTTAAAGTTGTTCTTCGAGCTTTATGCTTGAGTTTTTGACCGTTGTTTCACAAGCGATCATTAAGGTCTCTTTCAAAGAGTCTCGTTATACGTACGTCGTTGAAGCCATTCAATTGCTTGAATGTTTCTATTAGTTGCCCCCTGAGTCGTCTTTGCTCGAGAGATCAGACCCAGTTCTTTTAAGCGACGTTCATACGACTTGTTTCTTACTTGAGGTATCAATTTCGTTGCTCTGCGTTGGACTCTTTGTTATGAAGCTCAAAATGTCATTATAAATTACTGATAATTACTGACAAGTGAAGTTTTATATATAAATGTAATTTGCCATTAACAAGAGCAGACGTACGAATGAGATACCACGGGTGGCTAAAAAAAAATTTTTACTTTATTGACCTGTAGCAAATAAACTCATGAGTATGAAAAAAAAAAGAACTGTTGGAGACATAGTTAAGAAAGACCCGGAGTTCAGTCAGGGCAACCGACAGATTTCAGCCATTGTTCTAGGCCAGAGACCGCATCTGACATGTAACAAAGGAAGGCGATGACATAGGGGCGCTTTAGTCTCGGTAGGAAGCAGCGAAAATGTAGGGTGACGTGACTGCGAGACGCTGATCCTTTTAAAGTGACGGGATGCAAAAAGAGTGAATTCGTAACTGTGGGTGGTTATTGTAAGATATTCAAATGCATATGTAAGACGCACAGTGCTGGGCAGTTCGGTGGGAACAGTATTGGGTTCGGGAGGCCGTGTTATGGGGCATGGCGGGGACCCAAAGGGGGGGGGGGTAAATGGGGAAACTGCCACTTTAGTAGGGGAAGATCTTGGGGGAAGCACTGGTCAGGGGGATATCTATTGTGTGGTTGGATTTGTGAGGCGACCCAGGACAGAGAAAAGTGCGGGCAGGTACTTGAGACAGTTTTTGGCGCGTGATGTCGCTGTGAAGTCGTGCGTGTGGGCTTCTCCCGTAAATTTGGTGAGAAGGATTTACACATATTCGAGTAGAGGTCACTAATGACCCCATAACTAAGCGTTGCTGGCGGTGACTGAATTGCTCACTATAGCTGATCATATTGAGTCGGCTGCTATAGCCCTTTGTAATCTGAATTCTGCGTAGCCTGTAATGACCATTATTCAACAGCGACGGTTTGCTATAACAGCTGTATGAAAAGCGACTAATTAGAAGTGGAGAGTGGTGAGTAAAATTTTGTGTCATTTGAAGCGGCTTCAGCATTCACTGAGAATTTATGTAAATGAAATATTAAGATGGAATTTGAAAAAAGTAAACGCTAAAGTATTCAGAATCATGGAGCAGTAAAAAACTGAGAGTGATATCACGCTCTAAAATAATTGATATGAATGCAAAAGTGTAAACAAAGAAAAGAAATTCACAACACTAGCGAGTGCTGCCTTCTTCTTTACAGGAGGGCGGCCCTTTCGCTTTACATACACATGTACCTGAGCTCATACGTCACCGGTCTGCTTGAACACCAGCTAGAACTGCTGCACACTGTACCTCAGCGCCTAGCTGCGCTCTCAGGCTGTGTAAAAATCGTCCAACCTTGTTATAGGAGCACCACAGACACTGCTCATAAAGAGTGAATTGTTGAAGCCAGATCAAAATGCCATGATGTTTTGTAATGATGTTTTACTGATGTATACGTAGACAAATCCCAAGGAGTGCCCGTCTTGTGTCTGAGTCCGATTTTAGAGTCCAGTATGGTTAGAGAAAATTTTTAGGTTTTCTTGAACCCTCAAAGATTTTCAAATAATAGGTAGATTTTGATCATGCCTCTGATTTCCCTGCAAATTAGTCTCATCACTGACATCTTCCAGGTGAGACACCGTTATTTGCCATGTGCATGTTAAATTTAGGATGTTTGACACAAGGAGGTTGGCCGTCCTCCAAAAAATTCGGTAATGAGCGTTGCTGGTGCGGAGTTAGTAAATTTTATTTGTTGAAATTGGCTAGTTTTATGTAAGCATTAATTTCCCTATATCCCACCTGATGCCACGCACTATTTAAATGTTAGAGGTACGCTCAAAATCCCGTAACATCTTTCCATGTTATCGATATCTTTACAGAGATGTGGCGACCAAATCTGAACAGCAAATACCAAGTGTGGCCTCACTAATGCCTTGTACAAGGGAACGATGATGTCCTTGGACTCGTATTCGAAGTTTCTGTTGATGAATCCGAGTACTCTGCTTGTCATTTTCACACTCTTGTCATCTTGCTGGCTGTGTTGTAGTTTGTTTGTAATAGTGATTCCTAAGTCACGTTGTTGGGTGACAGTAGCCAATTCCGTCCCATTCATTTTCAATGGGTTGGAAGAGTTCACCAGCCCTACGTGCATTTGTCGACAGTAAAGTTCATCTGCCACGTTGAACTCCATTCAATGAGGTGGTCAAGGTCGATCATTATTTTGGGATTTTCTCAGTTAGTGGTCATCTCGTGATGTATGCATACGCGCATAATACGTTTCCCTGCTCGATCTCAGTGGACTCCTATCTACAATGTACTCTAGAATTAATGAGCAGTCTGTACTATTAAACGATAAGTTGTCTCGGTAGATCGGTTCGGTTACTCATTTCTCATAACTTTGTTACTTTCTAAGGGCCCTTTAACCATAAGAGTAGACGCGTAAGAATATCCTAATAAATTTAACTATCCCTGTTTGAAAATATGTTGTTTATTTTAAAGTCTGGGCCTTCACAATTAGAATTTTGTGCTCTGTGTATCTGGAGGTTGTATTTAAGCTTTAACACGGATGCCCTGTGAATCTGCACAGGTTTGTTCAGGGTCCCCTATCGCTCAATAATCCGAGTGGCACTGTGTACATCAGCGCATCTTAGGAATGTTTCCTCGTGTGATCGATGGGAGTCACTATCTCGACTCTTATCTATGCGGTAGAGTAGGGTACACTGGAACTCCTGAAACAGAGACTTTGGAAACAGGGAAAACCAAAGAAAGCGAGGCTCCTAATACTGGGAAATATGCTAAAGGGGAGACCACCTAGTGCCGTCTGAAGTGAAAGGTATTGATGGTGGGCTTTCAAAACACATTAATAATATAAAATAAAATAATAGTAGAAATAAAAAAAAATACCAAAGGGGTCGTCAAAATTTATTAGTAGTGTATTTTAACTGTGTGATTTTACGAACACTTATGACGTTACCAAGGCTATTATTGTTTCAAAACCATCGAGGAAACAAACATGCTGTATTGCACTTCTGTCATCTCCAAAGTGAGTCCTCCAGGAACCAGTTACGACGATCAACTGTCCTCTCTTCTGTTTCGGGAGTTCTCCTGTGCCGCCATGTGCAACAATAGGTAGAACACGAGTTATACAATTTGGTTTGGTACTTATGGTACCTACGTTAATTTTTATTTGCTTTCCAACAAATGATACTGTAGCAGAGTGGATTCATCCCCTTGTTTTTTTTTATTATTTTACTACAGCCTGTCGTCGTACGTTTTCTACAGAACCATTTATTCATTACCCGTGGAGTGAACATGGATGACCGCTGATGGCAATATTGCTCTGTAAGCAGGTCATGTTGCTCGCCTTAGCAGTGCTCTTATATTTTCTCTCTTTTTTTTGTGTTTGTTTGCTACTGACATTATGTATTCAAATATGAAACAGCTATCTGGCAATATAAGATACCAGATAAACCGCTTCCACTTATTTATACGGGTTTCCTTGGTTTTCAGCTGTAGTTTTTTTTAAATAGCCACAGGCTATACTATTTGCAATGAGCACCGTTCTTGGTGTCTCATGGAGTTTCGTATAACTGCTTTTATCCGGGGTTATTTGGATTTATCTTGTATATGTACCTGCTTCGTTGGCTGCCCGTGGGAGGCGTATAGACAAGTTTACTGCGGATGTGGGTGAGTTACACTGAAGAAACCATGTTCTGTGGTGGATTTCCCTAATCCTCCTTACAAAACTAGGTATTTTCGTTAGCTATACTTCTGGAGCATTATGTAATAGACTAGGAGTTACTATTCATATTTCACAGTGTTTATGATGGCTTAAACAGTGCCGGAAATCGTATTAGATCACATATCTGCACTATAAATTTCTGCATCGTAGCGAAGTGATTCCATTGTGGGGGCAATTATTTAGATTTCCTTGTGCTACCCTTCTGAGATTCGCTTTTGTTTCCTTCAGTTCATATCATTTGTGGCCTTAGTTAGGGTCTCCTTTTCTATCAAGTGGAGCGATGCTTGTGGTGATCGGGCACAGTGTTAGCTAGGTTTGCCTATTCTATGTTATGGCGAATAGGGCTCCTGGGAGGCCCTATACAGAATACGATGGGCTACCTTGGTCTTGGTTGATACTTGGGACGTGTCTTTAGTGCCCATTTTGCTTCCTTCCACTTTCATGCTCCTGCTGATATTGCTATCATCTGTTCTTCCTGTTGCTTTCCGACTTGCTCTTCCTGTAGGCGTTCCTTCCGTAGGGAGACACTCTCATGCGTGGGTTTCGCGGGTCTGTCGTCATGCCATGTGTACCTTCTGCTGTGTGATTGCAATTGTTATGAAGCTGGAACTTGAATATCATACTAATATAATAATGAAGATTTGATGGTGAAATTGGTGTAGGTTGTAATAATATCTTACGAGCATGTTTTTTTCTTTTTCACCTGATTTTGCTGTTCTTGAAGTGCCCTGTAATGGGCTGCTTTTTATGGTACATAGGCTGGCCAGGTGCCAATGATGACTTCAGGTTCTCTACTTAGGGCGAGAATGGTGGCTGTGACGATAAATTAACAGTTTGTCACGTATCCTGGCCACATGTAAACGGTAATAAATATATTACATGATTGAAAGGTTCCGCGGTAGAAAGGCTTCCCTCCCTAACCACTCGCCTGTTCATCCCTTTCGCCACTTGTGCACTATCTCTTTGTTCTTTCCACGAGGGAGCTTGGTTAGGTATTCTCGGTCCATGTGGAGAGCTGCGCCCCAGGGGCGGCCGCGCAGGCTGCTGTAGCCTTAGTTAGACGGGTATATATATCTTTCCGCATCCGTTACCTTCTCTCAGCTTCTCTTCTCTATTAATAGTACAGGGTTTTCTTAATCCTTTCTTTTTCAAACTAAACCTCTGCGCTAACTTACAATTTCATTAGTTGATCTGTTCTTAATTTCTTCTTGTTTTTCTTTTTAACAGGTGGGAGGGAAGTTACTGTTTCTCTAAATCAACTCGAAGTATGGAACAAAACAGACTGGTTCAAATGCCCGGCAGGTGTGCGCTACTAATGGTGAGCGCTGAAGCTTTAAACATCAATCCGAACGACCAGTAAAGAGTTGTCTTCTTATTTATAAGGCGACCGCTGGACCTTTATCTGTGGTGTACGTATTTCGGAGAAATTTTTATCTATTTTTTGTAGGTTTGCCAATCGTTGATGTATACCGGTATTATCGTTAGCTTTGAAGGCGTTGGAAATGGCCTTGTACCCCGAAAAGGTATTACTGACTTCATAACGATGGTTAACCTTATATTTCCCATAGGAAAAAGTCTGGAATGTTGTGAATTTGTGTTGCCTATTTAATTTACCTTTTTCCCTGTTTACTCTGTTTTTCTCATGAGTATTCTAATGATGTGGGATAATTCTCGGTTTTGTGACAGCTGGTGAGGCCGATTTTCTGTGTTCCAGTGATTACGGGCGCTACAGGTATTTTTGCGCTAGCTGATCGCCTAATATGCGAAGGTTTTTCTGTACTATTTATTTGAGCGTTTAAATGTGTCCTTTACTACCTGAGGTACCGCACCCTTGTTGTTCCTCACCCACTCACTGTTAGTGACGTGATTGCAATTTATCGTAATCACCGAGGAAAACAACCATTGACAGATGCGTAGCTTACTCTAATTTTATGAATAAATATAATTTCTCTCTTGAATTCCTTGCCTCCTTCCGTGGATTAACGCGCGTAGAGCTAGATTGGCCGGGGAGATAAACTGAATAGTCTAGCAGCTATTTAGGAAGTGTGTAGTGACCGCTTCTCCCGCTACAATACCTCTGTACATGCACGCGAGTGAATGTCTTCGTAAATCGCAGTGTAGTTTTGATCCGATGGGAAATGTATCCCACTTAAACGTGTAGGTACTCGTAAGTGGCTAACTTCTAGGTTTATGTACAATAGAATTGCACGGCTATTTTCCTTTTGGTTATGTGGAGTTACACACCATGTCAACCATACATTATATTCTTAAACTAAGTGAACTCAAATTTCAGTTATACTATATTATTATCACGCGTTGAATTGGGCCTGGTTTTCCAATCCCATACTGTGGTAATTTTGATTGCTGAACTCACGAACCCAAAGGATGACCAGAGTGTCTTCTCTGCAAGGGATGTCGCAGCTAGACGAAGTTCCTGCTGAAAAGGTTAGTTTCATAAATTTAGGTAGGTTCTTTATATCTACCTTTCATCCTTTCTGTTCCTTGAGGTGGACCAGGAAGCAAAGAATGCAACGGAGGACTCACGAAAAGTTAGCACCAAAAAGTGACGTCATCATCGACGAATCTATGGCTGAGCAGCCTAGGAGTATTTTAACTAATTTAACCAGAAAAATCGTCTTTAATTGGGAAATCCATCTCTAGCGTATAAATAAATTAAGAGAATGTAAACTAATTAGGAATCATCTATAGAAAATTGCAGTGCATGCGGGTGGAATCTTTCACGGCACTAGCGCCGAATTTGGTCCCTTTTGGCGACCTGATTTAACTTCTTTTTTCGGAACTGAAGCCTCATTTACAATGATTTACACTTCATATTCAGTTCACAGTGCTCTTCACGAATATATTTATTCCTTACTGACAAATATCAGCCCCATTATAGCCAATTCTCTACGCGAGTAGAGAGTAGAGTAACAGCTAGCCTATTGCTCGAACTTTCTGTACTTGGCGACAACATTTTACGATATTCTGCAGCTCAAGTAGCTGGCAAGTCATGAGCGGGAGATTGAATGATATAAATCGAAAAAATACGGTGATAAGCTCAAAAAAAAAAAAACATTCGAAGGCTTGAGGTCACACAATCATATACTTCGATTCGTCGATGCGATGTAAATTTGCTACGTGCGGTCACAGCTAACTTTTATTTTAGTCCTATTGAGTCCTCCCGTTGCATTCTTTGCTTTCTGAGGTGGACTGTTGATCGAGATAGCTAACCTTGTACACGAGACACCTCTAGTCTCTCTAGAGAGAAAGGCTATGAAAGGACCCGTCCACACGAGTGTCTTTTCCTATTCTTTGCTCCTTTTTCCTCCCAGCAGTAGTGCACTGAGCCAACTTATACTTTATGGCAGAGGAAAGCCGATGTCGGGATGGGATATTCCTAACTGCGCCTCCTGGCCGACTAGCATCACTGTTAGGACTGTTGGCAGAAACGGTGGTTACACAAATCAAGTGTTACGGCGTTCTAAAACAAAGATAATTACATATAATTAGGACGCCATATTTTGGGAGAGGCGGGCGACCTCCCCCACAAAAAATATAAATAAATAATCCAAATAATGCTTACTGAAATTGTCAAATGAATAAAATGAATGAAAAATAAACATCTTAAACCTACTACTTGTGAGTTCTAAGATGGATGCTAAATGAAACGCACATTAAGCATTGAAATAATTTATTGTAATCATAAGAGAGACAGAAATTTGAGCAAGTCTAACAAATAACGCATCATTGAAATTTTGTAAAGCATCCTTAGATACTTATACATCTCTCTTGTCAACAAAAGACAGATTATGCAGGTGAATACAGCGTTAAACAACATTTTTTTGAATATGAACTCATAATTGGGAACGCAACGCACCATCGAAAAATTAAAGCGTATGACAAAATAAATTTTTGTTCGTAGTTAAATGAGTATCGCTTAATATCGTGAGAATAAAAACAGTACCTCGTCCACCTATGATGTGAAATTTGACGCTTCACAACATAGAGGAGTTCTAGAGGCCCTGGCGAAAACAAAACTCACGTTTTTGTAAGAGAATGATCACAACGCTTGACTTGACAATAATATCAAAAATTCTTTACCGTGCATTAAATAAGTGGCAAATATTAATTAAGTGATATTCTTTTTTTTAGAAAGACACCTCTTCATCCGTTGAGAGCTGTGGCCCGAACATCTCCCGATACATAAAGCAGGTCATACGTGTCGTTGCATTATGAGCTTATAATTTAAAGTTTAGCATCGAATTCGCACGGTCTATTGCAAAACTCCCGCAATTACCTGCGCACATTTTAGTCAAACTTATTTACGTTTCTCATCTTCCTGGTGGTGACGCATTCTTTTTCCATTTTTGTTTAATTTGCACCGTCTAATACAAAATTTTCGCAATCAACACACATCTTAGTCTACATCTCACTTACCCTTCTATTTTTTGGAGATATCTCACATTTTTCCATTTTTTTATACCTACGTTGACAAATATTTCTATTCTTTTAAATTTTTCCTTGAGTACAAACCCGGCGTACGAGGATTCCTCTACACGAGTATTTTTACAATTTTTGCTGCGAAGATCAAAACTAATTTTGGAACGTTGACACGCTGCACAATTTTCTAGGTAGAATTATTACAGACGTTCCGCAGACCACTTGGAAACCCGTAGCACGATTCTTCGGTAGAATTATATACGGACGTTATGTAGATCACCTCAAAATAGATAATTTCAACCCTGATGCCCTTGCAGAAATAGTTCGAGACGCAGAAAAGATCGTATCTCAAAGGAGAATGAAATGATTTCGTTGCTCTCTCCTTGAAGAGTTATTTAAAGTCGCCGCGAGAAGTCATGACTTGTAAATGATGCCGTTATTCATCATCTCTTCATGGCTTTACAACACATTGACGGCAGAATACTGGACCCAATCCCAGACAGGAGCCTTATTCACGGCGTAGAAGAACCACCGTAAGTAGTTTGAAGAATGCGGAATGATGTATTGCAGAAACAGATATATATTGGCGTCCATTTCGAAGATAAGCACTGGCACTGCGTGCGTTTGATGACAAGCACACCGATTGGCGCAAAAGGCGAAGCCCTGTCGCCACATAGGGGGCTGAAATTACAACGTTGGCACTCATGGCGTGAGTGATGCAAAAAGTGCAGTTGCGTACCATCTCATAGCACTTGACTCGGAGAAGGCTAGAGGCCCATGCCCAGAGAGGAGCCAAAACAATTCCGTTTGCAGCACGGATCGGAATCGGAGGAATCAAACGTGAGTCCCACCGACACGGGAGGAGGGCAGAGACGCGTGCCTCCGAAGGAGAGAAGCACTATGTATCTTCCACTAACTCATTCAGACTCAGACTGACTACCTCCCTCGAACCAGACCTAAGTATGAACCTTCAAGCTTTTCCCCGATAAACATATTTTTCCGTTTTGCGGTTCTACAAAGCACGAACAAAGATCCCTACATTTCAACCTGAACACCCATAACAGATTTTGAACCTTGCCCTCGCTTTCAAGAGTTTCCACAAAAAAAAAAAAAAATATATATATATATATAGATTTCATAGCCTCAGGTTGTTCGCCGTGAAAACTGTTGGATACAAAGAGATCGCTTATCTCATCTCTCTAACACCAGCGAGCGGTTGTGCTGTTGTCATATGTCTTACTGCCATAGGCTGCTCTAAAGCTTAAATGTTTTAGAGTTTAATACTCGCGTTCGCTTGAAGAAAGGAAGGCACCTTTGAAAATTTTGTTCGAAATACTTTTAAAAGTATAATTTTACTACAGTCTGTATATGAGAAATAAATTCATAATAATGAAAAAAGTGAACAATTTATCTTTGTTGATTTACCCAGCAATATTAATTAATTGACGAGGCAACTTGTGAGAATATAAATAAACATAGCGCATAGTATTCATAACACAAGTGATTAATTATGAAATGATGATTCACTTGATGAAGAGCGTCCTATTATGACATACAAGATTAGATTAGATTAGATAGGCGGCAGTAGACGAACCAATAGGCCCATTCCCAAAGAGACACCGGAACATACGCCCCGGCACTCTATGAGCTATTGCCAGGACAGGAGAA
>LQNS02001154.1:7501812-7536288 GCA_001587735.2 Parhyale hawaiensis
GATCGTAAGGCACAAAGAATAAATAATAACGAACGGTGATGTATATTGGCACATCTCGCACGAACACGATAGTCACGTTTCAAGAAAGTGTACATGTGCAATGGTATTAGGCTGTGTAACGCGCGGAATGAAGGGAATAATCGAAGAATGAACAACGGAAGCTCCTCTGAAATGGAACAGAGAGACTTTATAGAGAACCATTTAAGTTTTAAAGCGTAACAAAACGTTAAGTAAATTCAATGGGATTCTTTCGAGGTTTCAGAATCTATTCAGCATGATTTGGAAATTATTGATTCCTGGTGTTCTAGGTGGGGGATGAGGCTAAATGCGGGCAAGACTAAGACAATGCTTATGTCCAGGTCGCATACAGTGGGACCTCCTCTTCCTGCACTCATGCTGGATGGTGTATCACTTCCTGTGGTTGATGACTTGGTAATCTTGGGTGTTAATTTTGATCCAAAGTTGACGTTTGAGCCCCACATNCTCAAGGCCAATGGCAACACAAATTCCAAAACTAGCGAAATCGAGTGCGTGAGATGGTTCTCTAATTATTACGCGACTTATAATTGTTACTACTGGAGCACTGTTTACCGGTATTTTTCCATTCCCTTACAACGAATCTGGATAAAGGGCTTGTAATTCCGATCCACTGCGTACTAATTCTATTCACTCTAAGTAAATCATTGAATGGCACTAACTTGCTACATAATTCTATCGTAAGTCACTTTCGATTGGCGACCTTAACTTTCAAGCTTTCAGTAACTTTCATTAGTAGCAGCTGATTGAAAGCCCTATCCTTTCGAGTAGCATTCTTGAGTAACCTTGCCCTTACAAGTGGCAACCACAACCCTTACACTGGAAGAAATTTTCCGTTATTTTACTACAGTATTAAGGAAATATGGGGAAAAATAGCCGGAGATACCAATAAGCCTAAACTAACCTATTTTAGGTTAGGTCATTTTAGGTTAGGTCATTTCAGGTGAGTTTAGGTTCGTCTGGGATCGCTGCATGGGTAGTTTCTCCCATAGGAAATCAATAGGAACTTCGAAGTCAAATATCTCGAAAATTAAGCATTTTCCTAAAAATTAGTATTCGTGAAAAATGCCTTAAAATGACTTTTTTAACCTATATCTAGTGTCAAAACGATAAAAACCGAAGCCGGACCTAATATGCAAATAACCTGATCAAGCTCCTGGGAACAAGTCGTGAAAGCCGAACAGATGGAAGAAAGATCAGTAGGAGTATGCCATGGGAAGGGCAAAGTGGCACGAAAGACGGGACGCGAAGGCCTTGTTAATGGCTAAGTTAACCTATATAAACGCTCAAACCCCCTTGGGCGCTAGTCCCTATAACAGCAAACCTAACTAACCTAACCCTATGACCCATCTTATGCCTTCTGACGGGCCTAAATTTTGCTTAACCATAGAGTAGCCCATAAACAAAAACTGGGTATTATCGATGAATACCACTGTGGTAAACCAATGCCACATAAGGGCTTACTGCAGTTAATTCCTACTTGGTATTGCTGTTGTTTGAAAAATAAAATATTCATAAAATCCAAGGTTATAAATTGCAGAAGCATGCGTTCGCAACATTGAACAGTTGTTGCAGCATTTTAAACTTGCAGAAAACAGCAGTTCACAGGTGGAAAATGAAACTATCTCGAATAACTTGAGGCACTCACACACGTGGATCCAGTTCTAAACTGTCCAGGCATTATGGTGATAGCCTGGTGTATAGGATAAAACTCACTGGATATATTGGGTATCGAAAATGATGACAATCCTGCTGATTCGATGATTGATTAGCAGTAGTGATCTTATTAATAAATTAGGGGGAAATTTGACTCAGTGAAGTGCCTCTGACATATAAGGGCATTTGCCATGTCGAACTCATCACGTCCAATACACGCCTTAATCCAAGACTCTGAAGATTTTATTTTTGGGAAAAATAAAAAAAAATATTGTTTTATTCACCTACGTTTTTCTGTATCACCAGAAACAATGCAAAACATTGATTGAAATAACGGGTTTTTCAAAGTTAGACCCCTGTTTCACAACTGTGATTTTTTTGGAGAATTGGCAGAACCTCTCGAAAAAATTTGGGCGATAGGTGAAGCCATGGAGCCCTATTTTGGTACTCAGTTTGAAACGATGCATCCGGGCTAAGCCAGTTAGTAGATTCGCCGACGAATTTTGGTGCTTGTGTTCTCGTGAAGGAGCCCTAATCCAATTGAAGGAGTGTAAGGGAAAATATAGTGGAAGAAATTGAACCATGGACGTAAGAAAATCAGTTCTGACTGGTAAGGCTGTGTGAACTTTGAGCTAAAATGTAGCAACGGATTCGTTGAAAATTGCTTCTCGTCCTTGCCTGTCTGAGACCTGTTGAGAATCTCTCGTATAAAACTCACAGGAACTTTTAGAAAGGATAGAATTCGCATCATGCAGGTCACAAATTATTGGATACAAAATGTTGATTTATGTCAATAGGCCAGTTTATTCAGTATTCATGTATTACAAGCGGAATTGTATTTTTATTTAGTTTCATACGGGGAGATAGTTATTTATCGCTTATTTTCTTACACTATTTGATACGAGGAAATTGATTCATTATTATATATACTTAGCTATATTTTTATGTTTCTGTCCTAATTTTTTGAAAAATTTGTTAGAAATAAACAACTTATTTCGTTTACTACATGAAAAATGTAATAGGTGTAATATACACGCACTGAAATGGAGCAATGTTTGCACGAGGGACAAGCATGTGCCTGTATCCAAGTGACAGCGTGACCACTCTAATGCCCAGCGCCCATTCAGGTGGGCGGTCTGTATCTAACATTGAAAATAAATTTTTTTCGTTCTCACTTCAAATTCATCATACTGGGACAAAATCTAACTAAATTATGGAATATTATCGATTTTAGTCAAAAATTCGACATCGTGGGTTCTCGTGGGTTAGATTGCGAGCTACAGGTAATAAAGTGAGACCATTAACTAATCGGTGAATTCCCACGTTTCATGTTAGCTCATACGACATAATTAGGCTTGAGTAGACAGACATTTTTGAGTTGGAATGAGTTCGCAGGGATAAACGACGGGCGTTTACTCAGACGGGGTAGGTTATGTTAGGAGAGCTGCATTAGGTTAAAATGAGGTAAATTGCAGTAGTTTAGCATGGGTCTGGTTCATTTTGGAAGATTGGCTATAGACTTTGTTCAACCCGTGGAATTCCACGGGTCCCACTAGTTATTGTATGAATACATACCTTCCTACGGGGAGAAATCATATCAGCCACGAAAGTGAGTACCTCTGGCACCGGGCGGCTATAACGAACGAACACGCATTAATATTATTGGTGGAAGGGACGAGGGAGCAAGGAATTTTATGGGGAGCAACAAACAAACTGATTTACTAATATGTGATTGGTGCATACGGCGACTGGCAACAGCCATACCGGAAAGCCACTATACGGACAAGGTTCCTGGCTCCTTCCTTTTCATTAAATCTTTTCGTAACTTGATGCGTAGGTTTGAAACTCGCACCTCATTAATGCTACCGTATCTAGGAATGCTGCCGATTCTAAATGTTTCAAAACGACAAGCGAGCTGCACATTCTATCAGTCAGTTGTGCGTCCGATTACTTATGTGGCTCCGGTATTATAAAATTTGGATTTTGACCTCCCTCCAGGTTGCACGTTCCACGGCACCAACTTCCCGGGGGACTGTATCCCTCTGCGCCGGTGTGGGCACCTCATCGGCCTTTTCCGGCCCTTCGCCACGGCAGAGTTCATCAGCAGATACTCCTGCGGCAGAGAGTGAGTCGTCAGCCATTGCCGTTTTAATATTTAATTTTATGGTCTCCAATTTTTAAGTAGGTGAAGCTTAGTCTCAAGGCCCGTCTACACGTTAGCCTTTTGAATGCGTTCACGCATCCGAGTGCTTTGCAGCGTCGGTCTCAATACAACATTGTATACGCCACAAAAAGTTATCAAAATAATTGCCGCCAAATCAGTTTGATTGCAAGGGTCACTAGATAGGCAAGTTACGGATATTTCTTCAAATTTGGAGTTAGCTGAAACTCGAAAAACCGTTCACTTTTCTGCTGTTTCTACGGCACAATAACACGTTTGGCTGAGTATATTGGTAAGCATGGTAAAAAACTAAAGCTAGATATCAAACTAAGGGTAAATAATCAAATTAACATATGTCGACATTGAAAAAACGTGTACGTTTCGGGAATAAGTTCCCATCTTCATAACTAAAACAACCAAAAACAACGATCCGAGCATCTAAAACTAGAAATTTATTTGTACTGCCTAGCTGGAGGTGTTGTCGCGGGGAAGTGTAAAAGGTGAATGACTGGAAAATGCTCGGGGGTCCTGATAGCAGTGTTTGTACAGTCGGGCAGTTAGGGAACGTCGTTAGCGGAAGCCGTGTACAGTCTGGGAAAAAACGTCCGTTTTTATTTGTAATAAGGAGAATTGCTCCAGTCCTCCCGCCGCTGGCGGAAGGAGTGTACAACCAGGGAACAAACGTCAGTTGTGAATTGTAGTGAGGGGAACGGCTGAAGTCCTTACGTTGAGGCTGGAATTAGTTTTATGAATGTACAGAGATTCTAAAGTTGTAAGTTCTATTGGGTTGGAGAAATAGATAATGGAGAAGTCTTTCCTGCTAATGGGGTGGTCATTTTGTTCTGCACGAAGACGGGGGCTGAATGTGAAGGTTTTGCTAGGGGTGAACCTGTTCTACAGGATATACCTAAATGTTGGTCAATGCGGGCTTTGTAATGTTGCCCCCATACGAAGCTTGGGCAAGCTAAGTGCACACGTTATTCATATCAAGGTGTTTAGTTAGGACATCATTTCTTTTGATTCTTTATATTTTGCGTCTTTCTGAAGCCACATGGCTATCACATGATCTTGTAGCCTGATTTCAAGTGTAACAGCCTATTTTTAGAACATTTATGGCCTGATAAAGTATAAGACGTGAAAACAATACAGAGCAATCAGCTAGGTTATCAAAACAACATGAATAGTGCTATTTCTACGACTATTAATTCGTAAGAGCAAGGGTTACCTACTTAACTTATAACGGTAACCATGAGTTGTGTCAACCATATAACTAGGGCTTTAGCTTCTGCCATTCCATTTTTCTCTCTTGGTACACTTTTGCTGATGACCTTTCTTTCGTTCTTGCTTTTCCCTATCATTGTCGATTTGCCTGGAATGGTACATGTCTCTACCTTCTTCATCTGTTGAACCATTGTAACCTCTGGTCTGTAGGGAAGCTTAACGAGTAAAAGAAGAACGTCCATTCTGAACTTTCCGTGTCAAACTAAATAAAATTTTCAATTTTTAATTGAATTCATAAAATTTTTCGATACCCTCATTATTTCAATTCATCACAATAAATTTGCTATAAATGCAACGTCCGCTACTAGACTTAGGAACAAATCTTGGCACCATAACCTTTGCGGCCTGGCACAATTTAAAAAAGGCCGTGGGTCACAAACCCGCCTCCTATTCACTCTGCAGATACGCCGTATTGGCTGCCTATGCTTAAAATTCTCAAAATAGGCCTATACCATTTTGGCACAGTACCATACGAGCCTAAAATATAACCATAAAAATGCAATAAATATGAAAGGCACAGAGTGCATGGAAGAGTACAAAACTGTAGCCAAAATATTTCATTTTTAAAAGCGTGTATAGTGATTTGATTCTGTTATCTTTTTTTTCAATTACGAAAATCCACCCCTGCATATTGATAGGTAGAACTCAGTCTTATTTTCAAAATGTTTATGCAGTTGTCTGATTTGTTACTTCTTTCATGTCGTTAAGAAACACAGCCAATGCAAAGAAAAACCCGTCAACATATTTTTCCAATGTTCATGGATATATTTACTTGAATTTGTCTTCTTCCACGAACATCCAGGAAGCGAACCAGTCCCTGGAGCGCTACATCGCAGTGCCCTAAGAAGGTCTAACCTTTCCTTAGGCACTTTAGGTGCTCCTCTTGCCGTGCGCAAAAAGCAGTCCAAGGTCGACTTCATCGTAATCACAGTATATTAACCTACGAGAAGTAGACGCACCAGCTAAATAGGGGGAGGGGGACGGACGTATGAGTGGATTTGATCATGCTGCCATCGTATAGTTATAAACTTTTCAGCATATCCAATGACGTTTGCGATTAATGTTCTTCATCTTCTCTCTGTGCTAAATTTATTCGAAAAAATGTATGAGAGCCACGTTTGTGATGCCAAGGCCACAATACACAACTGCATGCACAACTTGTTGGGAGGATGCGTGGCTCGCACGCAGGCCCGGTTTGGATTTAAATTCGGCGGTGTAAATAGTTACAGTGGTCGGCAAGTCTTGCGAGCTGTCTCAAGTTGTGCGTGCCATGGTTATAGTGTGGCCCGGCATAAGACACGTACCGCTGTGGTTGTTATGGAGAAGAATGCAACTACAATTTTCATAAATATGAAAATTATACAAGAAGAGCTGGCTGCATATTTACAAACAGGTTGATGTTATATGTAAGCCGTAAGTACGCACATATTATGAGTTCTTATTTGCATGATAACCGAAACTAACGATAAATTACTGAGTGTGCGTTCGATTGGGTAACAAAAATAAGCTTTCGAGGCTTAACCTGTTCGCAACGTCAGGCAGGTGTGCTGGCTTCGACCCATTGCAATTGAATTTCAGACGTCAACCTCCAATCGGTTACCCTCGAGTCTTCCAGAAACTGACACTTGTTGCAAAAATAGAGTTTTCAACAAGCTCAATGTAATCGCGTTGTTTCTAGCACTTACAACACGTTTCAAAGTGAAAAATCTAAAGCTTCTGTCAGAAATTTCAACAAGTCAAACCTCGAAGGCCTAATTTCGGCGCCCAATCGAACAAGTCCTATGATAAGCAGTTAATTCCAATTGTTCGATTCTGAAAGAAGCGGTTGTTCTCTTTTCGCGGACTGCAAGTAGTTGCGGTTGGCACTTGTCCTTCCTACTAAGGGATGGTCACATCCTATCATAATCTTAGAACTTCTCAGTGAAATAATTTTTTTTTAGCAACTAAATAAACGTTTCTTTCTTTGTAGAAATAAGCATTTCAGAGCAAACCAAAGGCCTATGAAATATAAAATACATCAGGGCCCAGATTAATCACAGTAGATGCAAGCAAGCTTGTAAAGCCCGACCTGTATTTGTCATCTCACAATTACCACTTGTAAGTTCATTTACGAAGCTCAAGCAAGGAGGTTAATAGAAAGGAGGGAGCAGAGAGTTTCATCCGTGAAACTCAAGTTTCCGGAGTGGCTTTCCGGCGTGGCTCCTGCCAGTCGCCGCATGCACGAATCACCTGTTAGTACATCAGCTTGTTTGTTTTTTCCGCGTCACTACCGCAAATGCGATTAAGGTGTGTTCGTTACAGTCGCCGCGGGTACCAGAGGCACTCACTTTCATGAACGCGTCACAACCACGAAGGAATGGCTGGAACGCTGGCTGGGCAAACCTAAAGCGGCAGGGCTCCCTCCTCCCTATTAAACCTCCTTAGCTTGAGTAACCAGTGATGTGGTGTGCGAGAGCCCAAGTAGCGTGGAACGAGCTGCACACCTACCGATCACTTAATTGTTCTGGCTCCCGATGTGGGAAATTGTGGACATCGCTGAAGCTTTTCCATGGGCAGAATAGGGTTGAAGCACGTAGGGGTCTTTCGGTTGCAGGCACGTAACACTTTGGAAAACACATGCCTTAAGCCCGCTGCAGACGATAGTCCTTTCGGCAGGACGTCCTGTATTTTCGCTGCAGATGAAAGAAAACTCAGGACGTATAACAGTCACTTCGAGAGGCATCGGCCGCCGGTCACCGATCCAGCATGTTTTTCTTTTGTCGAAGAAACAGGCTATGGTGTAAGGTTAAGTTGTGGGAAGTCGCTTTTCGAGAGGCACTTATTAGGTTCCTTTAGCTCTAGTTAGGCTAGGGCAGGTGATAGCAAATCTAGTTTCAAGAGGACATAATAAGTTACCTTAGCTCTAACTCGAGAAGGTGTGGGAAATCGTGCTCCTAATAGGTTACATTAATTCTAGCAGATCTTCTAACAAGCATTCAATCGTGGTCATATAACATGTTTTCGTCTGATATTGACATTCCTCTTGCCACTTTCGGTTTTCAAGTAATTCTGTCGTGCAATTCTCATTTTCGGTGATCTCCCGTGCATGGGTTCCCTTCCACTTGACACACCAGATGCCATTACTTTTTCTCTCTAAGCACATATTTATTCGACTGAAGGAAGCTTAACTGTTAATTACATAGTTACAGTATCTGTCGAACCAATGAAAGCAAGGATGATAAAAACAACGGTTATATAAACAGTACACTTGATAGTATGATGATGATGATGATGATGATGATGATGATGATGTTCATATTATGATGATGGTACTGAAGATATGAAAATAATGGTGATTAGGATACTAATCAATAGAAAGAAAAATACTTGTGAAAACGAAGATGGCAGCATTCGTAGATCGCATTATATTCAACAATTTGAGGAAAATAAAGGTAATCATAATACATGAATTTATTTTTAATAATTATTTAATTAGTGTTCTTGTTAACAATAATAATAACAGATTTGGTCGTGCAGGAGCCAGAACAATGAAGTCCTGGTGTGCTGTCCCCGAGTGCTGCCTACTGGTAGGTTTATTTACTATATTTTTCTATTGTACAGTTATTTCTGTGTGTCACTGAATGTACAGCAAACCTTAATGAGTTACTAAGCAAAATCACAAAGTTGGACTCGAGGAGAGCCTCAGTGAACTTCTGTTTAGTTGCCTGCTGTGACACTGCCAGTCTATGAACGAGCAGGAGAACTGCAACGCAATAGACTGCTCGCCTGTACATAGTACCTACCATAGCTCCAGGTGTAGCCAGAATGTGAAAACTACTTCTATTATGATTTAAGTCGATCGGGGTGAGTTAAAAAAAAGATCCGGAAGAAATAAAAAGGACTGCGTTAATTTCATTGGCACATGACTTAGCCACAAACCCTACATAAAAGTTGACTGATAAAAGATGGTTAAGTAGGGAATAGGAGAAAATTTGTGAAGGGTTTAAACATTGTCTCTTCTCACCCCACTGCCAAAACTGTCTCAACTCACCCCCACCGACGCTACCACAGTTCATTTACTACAGATAGTTATGTCAAGCAATAGTGCCTACAGGGCCTGCAATGGCAGCATAGAGGCGTCACACAAAAATGTATCAAGCCAATAGCGTCACTCCTTTTACAGCGGGGCATCCTGGGTAATACCAAGACAGAGGCATCTTCGGTAATTTCCAATATGGCGTCGTGTGTGCGAGAGGTTAAGTGTGTGTCGCGATTGTTCATTACATAAACGTTGGTTAAATTGTTCAGTTGCAGTTTATTCTGCTTTTCATGTGTGTATAACATTCTACTTTATAACTTGTTGTAATGCAAAGTTTTCTTGGTGAACGAAAATTGTCTTTTTAAGCTCATGCGAATCATTCTATTCCGCGCAAAGCATTCACTTCAACTTAGGCAAACATTTTCAGAAAATTTTCTCGGTTCTGTTTTACGGCGCTGAAAATCAAGATGCAACACATTGCATCAAATCTATGGTCTATTATTTTCCTTTACTTATGTAATTAAGTGTATGGCCAGTATGGGTAGTTCCGAATTCAGGTAATAAATGATAAACAATTGGCGGGAAAGTCTTGCTGGTATACTGCAGTACAAGGAGCCGCTGCTCGCGGCCTCATTTGTTTACACCAGCATAGTGCTGTGGCAGTCGCCCATAGACTGAAATTGACGCCAGTCACGGCGGTCGCTGATTGGCGAAGATTGGACGAAGGGTGTTCACTTAGAGCTGACATAACTATCTGTAGTAAATGAACTGTGACGATACTCACCTATCGTTATTTAGTACTTCCTAAGGTATTTTAGATACCGATTTTCATTATGTTATAGGGAGGACGTGCTAGTTGATTGTCCTCTCATCTACTGAGTGTGCGGCTGACCGCATAGTGTGGTTTGAGCTTTGCCGCTTTGGTGACCATACCTTCGCACTGGGTAATATTTGTTCAACAGAATTTCTGCTCCCACCATCGAAAAAATTTCTGACCCCTACATCGATCACAACGGTTACAGCGGACCTTACGTGCTGCACAGTTGTGCTGTTAGCCCCGGCAACGATCCCCAGGCCAGATGAGCGGTCTTTGTCGTGGCGCTCGGTGTGCTGAATCACCAAACTTGCTTGGAGTAAATAGGTGGATAGCTACAGTGGGGTTACTTACCGTAGGGTAGGGGGAGGGGGTTGGCGGGTCGTTGAGCCTTCCGCTAAATGCGCCAACTGTGCTTACTCGTCTATCGATGCAGTTGACCTATATCTGCCGCACAAACCAGTGCGTGTGGGTTTCCCAGTGGAGGGTGCAGTCAAAGTTGACTTTACCTCTGACGACGAATAAAAATGCAACGCAAAATCCAAAATTTTCCCAACACTGCGTTGGTATTTCTGATACGACTGATGGGATAGTCCCAGCAAAGTTGCGCACTCGGATGCACAAAGTTTGTCTCCGACTTGTTGGATACTCAAAAACTAAATTTTTAGCGATTCTGACTTTTTCCTTAGCAAAATAACCTATTGCTATCAACTTCTGGTCTGACTCCTGGATCTAGTCAGTTACCGACTCCTGGTCCCAGTGATGTCAGACTTGTACTGACTACGGCACTTCAGCTCTGGTAATGGCTACAAAACCCCCGATTACCATAGGGGATTGGGGGCTATGTTAATCGAATAAGTAGTTACTGTCATGTCGTCGTAATACCATATTGATAGAGAAACGGTGTATATTTCATATTTTAATTAGGATCTCGGTATCTAAATTGGGGCTATGATTATCGAGTTTCCTGTAATTCGAAACTATATTAACCGGGGTTTTCCTTTATTGAGTTTGAACTATTTTAGAGACAGATACAGTACGACATAGTTGCAATGTAATATGTAGAACATAGATATATAATAATATATAACATAGGTACATACAATGTATTGTAGATAAAATAACACAGGGATAAGAGGAAGTTTGATAAAAAAACAATAATGATTGTTTCTATTCCTGTCAATATTTACCAACCATGATTCTGTACAGATACCGATAAGGACGAGAAACAGGCAACGGTGTGCGGCCCCCGTCAAATGACTAAGGTAGCTATACTTGCTATACTTTAGATTTCTATTACCCGCAAATAAAGTGAGAGAAATGATAATGTTTTCGTGGATGATTTAGGTATATATATTTGTAAATATATCTGTCCTCCCAATAAGTGGTAAAGGAGTTGAGCAATGTTCTTATTTTTAGCAGAGAGTCTTGTGGGTTGCTCTCGATGTGACCCACACCAAAAAAACTAGGATTAGCTGGCCGTAATAATATGATTGCGATGAAATTTGCTCTCCACAAAAAAAAAAAAAAAGGAAGAAGGAGCTGAGCTATGTTCATGATTTTTTTGCAGGGAGTCTGGTGGGCTGTCCTCGGTTTGATCCATAAAAAAAATAACAGAGATCAGCTGATGGTTTTACGTGAAGAAGCGTTCTAGTTATGATTCAAATTCGGAATATATACAGATCCTTTTATTATCTATTAACCCATTAACTGCGAATGTCTGAAGTATCCGTTCCCGTAACGGTATACAAGAGAGAGTAAAGATACGCATGCCGCAGTTAATGGGTTAATGTCAAGGATTATGAGACTAACAGGTTAACCCAGGGAGCGGAGCCAAGCTGTAGTGCATCATGGGAAATGGACTTGTGACGTCATAAAAACTTAGCACGTTTATTTGTAGCTATTTTGCGTTGTTTCTTCATCATTTCAATTGGGCATCCAGTATCCTACAATCTTTATAGTTGCACAAAAAACGTGTATCAAGGTACCTACAATATTTTTTCAGCTCTCTGATGGATAAAATTATATTATTATTTAGGTTGTTTTTTCCGTAAGAGGCACGCACCCGGTGGGAGAATTTCGGTAAAATGTTTGCCTTTGCTGTGCCGTCGCGCACGCGTCGTTAACATATCCGCCTCTCCTAATCGTAAAAACTGCAGCATCATTGGCAAAATAATTGATTTAACATTCGATAGTTTCAACAACATCATTCCGTGAGATAGTTTAGGTATGTGAAATATGGTTAGGCATTTTGTGTTTTTGCAAGTTAGTTAACGCGAGTTGGACTCCACCCTACTTTTATACTGCTGTAACGCAGCGTAGGTATAGCAGCTTTTTTTAATTTTGCCGAGCAATTGTATGGTTTTTGCGTATTACATATAGACTTTTGCTTTAATATTACTTCACGGGAAGGAAAGGAATTTCTAATTGTCCTTCGAGTTTTCTCTTACCAATCTTGTTAAAAAGTTATATCACGGCGTTCAGTCGCTCGCATCTGAGCCAATTTTTGTTGCAGCAATTTGAAATTATAGACGATAGCAGATCATTAGTAGAAGACGAAAATGAATCGAAAACATTGCGGTTTTCACTCATATAAATCCATCTTTTGAATGCCATACTACTGTCTAAAAACTCACTTGATTTATAGCATTTTAAAGATGATAAACTTGGCTTTAAAAATGATTCTGATACATGCGGGCATTTGCCGGTTGAATTCATCTGCTCTTTTACAAGCCTTTTAACAAACGTTCTTTCAAAACTTTACCCTTCAGAGAGCTAAAATAGTTTGTAGATGCTTTGATACATAGGTTTGTTCAACTATGATGACTGTAGGACATGTAGAACACTTTGGAGGCCCAAATGCCCAAATGAAGCAATGTATAATGGCTACTGATAAACGTACTAGGTTTTAATGACATCATCGCTTCGTACGTCCGCCGCGCCCAAGCACCGCCCGCTCGGCAGTGCGTTAACCTAACCTGTTCCCGTTAATCATCTTTTGGTTAAGGTATTATCAGTTGCGTTGGTCCTGTAGGCAAGTTTGTTTGTGTATTGATAAATGCCATTTCACATTATCTCCTTTGATTAATGAATGGGACGTGAGCCGCATAGGGGTAGGCTCGCCCATCCTGTTTCATTGGGAGTTGCGCTCCCAAGATGACCTTATAGGGTGCGTAACTTTTAACGAGGCCTTCACAACATCTTTCTTTACGTATCTACCTTACTTCCTTCCGTTACCCTATTCTAGCAGTCTTCGTTCTGTCCGTCTTCTTTCTCGTCCGTGCTCTGCGTTTTACAACGCTAAGATATACAGTTTTTCTGGACAGTACGTGCTGCATGTCTCCTCATGTATTTATTTTTGGATCGCAGTTACCATGGAAATGGAGGCATAAACTTTTCACTAAGCCTGTCTCTCGATACTGATAGAATTTTTTAAAGATCAGCGGTTTTTTTTAAATTTGCGACTTTTTAAAAGCCAGTCTAAAAGGCTAACCGTTTTTTCAAATTACGTTTTAAACATTCAGAAAAAGATCAGCTTATGTGGTCAAACAAATCTCATTTCTACAAGCAGTCAATAATATTTTCTAATAGTAGGGACACTGAATCGAAAGCCGGGGAGGAAGTCTTGGTGCTTGGCAATGCAGTGTCAGCATTTCTGTCACTGATAGCTTACTAGAGGTGGTGCAGTTATTACATGAATCTTCAATCTCAGACGCTAGAGCTCAGAAGATCTGTGGTCGGTTGCAGTAAGAGAGGGGATTTATCTGCAGCACTGTGGGTTTCCTAGTTGCGGTTGTACGTGCCAATTATTTAAGGCGACTAGACCTGTGCCTCAGTAATGAAAAGTTAACTCTCTAACTTCGCTGCCCTCTCAAGCACCTCGTCAAGTTCATCCAGGAAGCAAAGAGTGTAACGGGAGGACTCACGAGAAATTAGCATCAAACGTCTGTCTGTTTATATGTCTGTCTGTCACCAAGATAACTCAATAAGTTATAGACGCGTTTTGACGAAATTTACAGATATTGTTATCTATATATATATGTTAGGCGGAACAGTTGATTAACTTTTGGTGAAGATCCGTCCATCCGTTTGTTTGTCTGCCCGATTTTTCTCAATGCCATAATTCAAAATTTGATGGACCGATTTTATTGAAATTACGTGAGTTGTTAGGTATATAACGAAGAGTAAATGACCAAATTTTGGTAACATCCGTTTGTTCATTCGTTTGTCACTGTTTTTAATTTTATGCTTGTTAGCACAATAACTCCAAAAATAATGAATGGATCTTTATGAAATTATGGGGGTTGTTAGTGATGTTAAAAGACATAAATGATTAAATTTTGATGCTGATCGGTTGATTCGTTTGTATGTTTTACTCATGTTTGTCATAACCTTTGTTAGCAGTAGGACTCAAAAAGTTACAAACGGATCTTCAAGAAAATTGCACAAGCTGTTATTACTATCAGAAGGCACAAATTGTTAGATTTTGGAATTGATGAAAGGAAAATCATAGTTTCAGAGTCAATTTGAATTTTTTTGCTACCGTTGCCATGCCTTGGCGGAGGTATGCGCTCTCAGAGTGCTCTAGTTTCTTTATTTATTTATATACTTGGAGGATGAAGCTTACATTTGACGGCTATTTTTCATGCAAAATTGAATAAATACTCATAGGCTTCTCAGCTATACCGTTCATCGATGTGACGTCATTGAAAAAGTCTCTATTCGATACTGATTTCTCGCGAGTCCTCCCGTTACGCTCTTTGCTTCATGGCCCTATCAATTGGGCATGGGATCGCACTGGTCTCTTGAGGCTGCTATTTATGGTGCCAGAACCCAGCAAATCCGTGGTTGACTGCAGCCGTGTACTTCTGTCTGTGCCGTAGTGGCCATTTGTTTACAGTACGAACCAGTGCATGTGGATTTCCGCTGAAGGACTTGAAAGTTTTCATGACAGAAAAACTCGTACATTGAGCAGGAAAGCGCTGATTGGCCCTTCATGGTGGGGTTAGGGTTCCTCATACCCAACTCAACCCGGATCGTGGTGACCTGCAACGGGGCCCTTATCGCCCCCCAGTGGGTCGTGACGAACCCCTCCTGCTTCGAGGATCATTATATGTGAGTCAGTAGAAGGGGTTGGTGGGTTAGTCGAAGACCCCTATGGGGCAATGGTCTTAGGGTTTGATTAGTTAGGTTCGCCCATTGTGCTCTGGCTACGGTCATTGGTTGGTTGACCAACCAATGCGCTAAAATGAGGGCTTTTCTTGCTTTTACCCCAAAATAGGCCTTTCTTAACCCTTAACGGACTAACGTATGCTTACTTGTCTTGTCCGGGACTGTTGTCCCTTGTTTTGGGTTCGTCGTTGTTGCTCTCTGGGAAAACCGCTGGTTGGAGGGAGATTTGCGTCGGTCTGGGCTAGTGCGGTATGTGGCTAACATCAAAGCACGTCGTAGGCATAGGCGTGGCCAGGGTTTGGTCGAAGTAGAACTCGACACAGTCGTATCGGCTTTTTGTTTTAATGATGTACAATAATTGTTTTAAAAAAATCATTTCCTTATTTATTTATTTATATTCTTACAATCCCTTGGGCCTGAGCATAAGGGCATTCTGGTGAGAAATTGACGTTTTCCAGACGAATGAGCATCATTACAGCAACGTATGGACCTATTTTATTCCCAAAAGACCTAACTCATGATCTTACCGAGGCAGATTGCCCATACGACTATATCGAGTTCTACCTTGACAAAATCCTGGTTAGGCCTATGGTCTTGGGTTGGTTAAACGTAAGCTAGGTTAGGGTAGGTATGATTTAGTTAGAATAAGAACCTTACTCACAGTTACACTTATCTAAAGCTCAAATACTCCGCACACCGTATCGGCACCCGTGGATTTACGTATCTATTTCTCCGGCAGTTGTTCTTAAAATGTCAAATTGAAAAAGACTTAAACTTAAAAAAAAAAAAACATTCCGTAAACAGATAGAATTTGCAAGGCAGTCTTAGTTTTCGTCACTAACGTCCATACCTAGAGGATTATGTTTGGTACATATACCTAAATTTTGATAAATTAATTGCTCGAAATTTCATTTTGAAACTGAGCAGAACTAGAGCATTCAATGAACATACTTTTTGATAAAATTTTTCGACCATTGGCTTTATATTTGACTTGGGGAACAGTCCAAAATTTTTTTCTACATCGCAACAGTTGTAAGGTCCGTTGCATACTTCATTACTTCGTTAGGATGAGGCGCATCAGCCTCGAAGGTATTAGCGCCCGTCCGTTGCATACTTCATTAGGATGAGGCGCATCACCCTCGAAGGTATTAGCGCCCATCCGTTGCATACTTCATTAGGATGAGGCGCATCAGCCTCGAAGGTATTAGCGCCCGTCCGTTGCATACTTCATTAGGATGAGGCGCATCACCCTCGAAGGTATTAGCGCCCGTCCGTTGCATACTTCATTACTTCATTAGGATGAGGCGCATCAGCCTCGAAGGTATTAGCGCCCGTCCATTGCATAATGTCATAGATTGTTGGTTGCTTGCTTAGTTGGTTGCTCTTCTATTCGACATGAGTATATTAGAGGGCAGCTCATTTGCTCAACGGTGGAAGAGCCGTTACTTTGCCAGGTTTAAAACCTGAACTACTTCTTAGCAGTATCATAGATACTGCTCTTCACTTACTACCCACACCAAAGCTCCAATTTCGGGGCTTGTGCACTGTGCAGTGCAAATTGAGTCGAGGATCAACGAATCAACGAAGAAGATTTAAGAAAAATTCCTCAAGGTAGAACAAATAAAAATAATGAAGAGAACGGCAGTTATGTTGGAGTAACTATTTCTTTACCGTCATTTCAAGACGGCGCGGGTCAAGGTAATCTTACACTTTATACACGTATACACTAAATATATTTAATATACACAGGACTCTGACAACAATATCTATGCTGCAGCACAACGGCTTTTCTTGGCATCGGCAAGGGACAGTTCGACCGCATTGTACGGATGCCCGTCCTGTCGTCCCACCGTCCCTCCGACTACGTCCGTGCTGTCAACCTTAATGCCCTGGGACTCGTCAAACTGGCCCAGCCCGTTACATATACAGGTACCGCCCGTTGCTCTTGGAAGTGTAGCACGTGACTTATACAGGAACGGCCCGTTGCTAGTGCTGGTGCGGCCCGTTGCTAGTGCAGGTACGGCCCGTTGCTAGTGCAGGTACGGCCCGTTGCTAGTGGAGGCATGGCCCGTTGCTGGTGCAGGTATGGCCTGTTACTGGTGCAGGTATGGCCTGTTACTGGTGCAGGTATGGCCCGTTTCTAATGCAGCTTCGGCCCGTTACTCATACAGGTACGGCCCGTTGCTTGTGCAGCTACGACTCGTTATCATAATCTCCTTTAATTACTATTTTGATTGGATAGCAGCAATCTGTTGATGTGGAGACACAAACTACCAATAGCGATGAATTTTGCCCTTCTTTTTCTATTTCCTTACATTCTTCATAACATTCCCCATCAGATGACATCCAGCCCGTATGTGTTCCCATCGTGGTGGGGTTCAGGGTCCCATCGCCCCTACAAGTCCTTTACATCACCCGCATCGTCGATGGAACAGGGAACGGTAATAATGCAGTTTCACCGTAAATATCCTGTAATTTTCTTTGAAGTTTGATAACAAAAAACTACAAAATATTGGATTAGCTCATGTATTTTTACATGTCACAGGTGATTGTTTTATTGATATCATTAAGATCGATCTCCAAGACAATAGAGAGAAAAATACTTGTGTTAACGTAAACTAATTTAGTCTGCTAGTAATGAAACTTCGCAGAAAACTTGAGAGAAAAATCATATAATAAAAATAATTACAGGTTGACAAATACATCCACTTCACGTACAGCAGAAAAAAAAATCATGGATTGTATGAATCATCTAACACTGCTAGTAATATATTTAAATGTGGACGGTGCACGTGAATGCGTACATCAGATAGTGTCATAGTAAGTAGAACAAGGTGAAGTATTTTTTTCCGTTTGGTAGTAGCAGCTTTAAAATTACTGGCGAAAACTAAGGTTGTCACCACACAATAACTGATATTTACCTCCGCCAAGGAGGTTATGTTTTCGTCGTGTTTGTCTGTTTGTCACCAAGATAACTCAAGAAGTTATGAACCAATTTGGATGAAATTCACAGGGATTGTTAGGTATGTTAAGAAAAAACAGATGATTAACTTTTGGTAAAGATATGTCCATCCGTTTTTTGTTTGTCTGCCTCAATTTTCTTGATGCCATAACTCAAAAAGTTATGGATGGATTTTGAGAAAATTAGCATGATTTGTTAGGCATATAACAAAGAGTATATGACCAAATTTTTGTGATGATCCGTTTGTTCGTTCTTTCGTTTGTCACTGTTTTTAATTTTATTCTTGTTAGCACAATAAAAAAAAAATAATAATGTATGGATCTTTATGAAATTTACAGGGTTTGTTTGTAATGTTAAAAGACATAAATGATAAAAATTTTGGTGCAGATCGGTTGGCTCGTTTGTACGTTTGACTCATGTTTGTCATCACGTTTGTTAACAGTATAACTCAAAAAGTTATGAACGGATCTTCAAGAAAATTGCACAAGCTGTTATTATTATCAAAAGAAAGAAGTGATTTCGATTTTGGAATTAATACAAAGAAAAGTATGGTTTCTGAGCCAATTTGAATTTTTTGCTACCGTTGCCTCTCTTGGCGGAGGTATGCGCTCTCAGAGTGCTCCTGTTCTTTTTGAGTTTACTGGAGGCCGAGCTCAGAAGTCTGTCCTTTGAATGCTCCACTTGTGCGCTAAACACGACAGCCACAAATTTCCTTACATGTCCTTATTTAATGTTTACTCTCGATGTGTTGATGCTGATTTATGGGAAGCACGTTGCACTGGGCCTGACACGCATAAGTGGACATAATTATGAATAAAAATAAAATAACAAGAGCAGGAAAACAATATAATCTACAATATAATGACCGATATGTATTTATCGGTTTGTTTGTTTATTAATCTGTTTATCCATTTTCTGTTACGTTTAACAAAACAGATAAGCGGAAATTAGCCCAGTTTGGAGGCTCTGATCGTCCTCTCAAGTTCCATTGAAAGCTGTTAGGTAGAAAATAGGCCGGGTTGCAGAAGATGGCGAACGTATCTTAAGCAGGGACAGTTGAAATTCAAACAATGAAGACATCGCAGGCTTAGTCTAATTTGTACGAGTATTAGCTTCTCCATACATCGAATCTATGACAAACTAGAGCTTTCTGAGAGCGCATACTTCCGCCAAGCAAGGCAACGGTAGCAAAAAATTCAAATTGGCTCTGAAACCATAATTTTCTTTGTATTAACTCCAAAATCGAATCACTTTTGTCTTTTGATAATAATAACAGCTTGTGCAATTTTCTTGGAAATCCGTTCATAACTTTTTGAGTCATACTTCTAACAAATGTTATGACAAGCATGAGTCAAACATACAAACGAACGAACCGATCTGTACCGAAATTTAATCATTTATGTCTTTTAACATTGCTAACAATCCCTATGAATTTCATAATTATTTATTAGTTATTTATTGAGTTATTGAGATAACAAGCATAAAATTAAAAACAGTGACAAACGAACGAACGAACAAACGGATCATTGCCAAAATTCAGTCATTGACTCTTTGTTACATACCTAACAACTCGTGTTAATTTCATAAAAATCCATCCATAAGTTTTTGAGTTATGGCAGTGAGAAAAATGAGGTAGACAGGCAAACAAACAAACCGATGGATATATCTTCACCAAAAGTTAATCATCTGTTCCTCCTAACATACCAAACAATCCCTGTGAATTTCATCCAAATCGGTTCAGAACTTTTTGAATTATCTTGGTGACAGACAGACAGATAGACAAACACGCAGACAGACAGACCGACACAGAGACAGACCGACAGACAAACAAACAAACACGACGAAAACATAACCTCCTTTGCGGAGGTAAATATCGAGCGACCTCAAGTCTAAATGCACTTCTTGCATTGCCGAAGTTGAAATCGCAGCACTGAAGATGTCTGAAGCTTCCACTGACACTCTCATGCTTCTTAATTCGTAGTTTCTTCCCACAGATGATTTCGTAGCTTCAGCTAATCTCCCAAATTTAATTCAGTGGTCGATGAAACAGCTTTCGCTAGGAAAAACCAAGGACAAGGACGTGTTCGATTGGGCGCCAAAATTAAGCCTTAAAAGCTTGACTTCTTCGAAACTGCAGGCAGATGCGCTGGCTTCGACCGGCAAATTTGAGCTTCAGGCATTGACGCTTAATCGTTTACCTTTGCGTCTTTCAGAAATTGAACTGTACTCCATAAAATGGAGTTTTGAGCAGACTCAGCGTAATCGTGTTGCCTTTAGCACCTGTAACACGATTCGTAAGGACAAAACCAAAACTAGTGCCTGAAGATTCGCACGAGGGAAATTCTCACGACTACTTAATTTCGGCGTCTAACCTGACGTTTTCGGACAGTAACCGATCTCTCCCCCCCTCCCCTTGACTTAATTTCGACGCTTATACGGACAAACCCTAGATTTTGCTGGTAAAATAGCAAACTGTAATTTTTACACACCCCGCGCCCTCGGAATTGTTCGTCTCTCTCAGGGGGCGTACAGCACAGGGTTAGGTTGGCCCAGGAAGCAAAGAATGCAACGGGAGGACTCAATAGGACTGAAATAAAACATAGCCGTGACCGCACGTAGCAAATTTACAGCACATCGACGAGTCGAAATGTTTTAGGTGTGAGGCCTGAGACCTTCGTATATGGTTTTCGTGAACATATCATCGTATTTTTTCGATTTATTTCAGTCAGTCTCCTGCTCAAGACTACCCAGCTACGAGCTGCAAAATATCGAAAAATGTTGTCGCCAAGTACGGAAAGTTCGGGCAATGGCTAACTGTTACTGTGGTTTCTCTCGCGTACAGAATTGGCTATAATGGTGCTTATATATGTTGGTAAGGAATAAATATATTCTATGAAGAGTACTGTGAAGTGAATATGAAGTGTAAATAAGGATTCAATCAAGAAAAAGAAGGTAAATTGAGTCGCCGAAAGGGAACAAATTTGGCGCTAGTGTTGTGAAGGTTTCCACCAACATGCACTTCAATTTTCTATAGATTATTGCTAAGTTAGTACATATTATCTTTATTTATACGCTAAAGATAAATTTTGCAATTTAAGACGATCTTTCTGGTGAAATTAGTTAAAATACTCCTAGGCTGCTCAGCCACAGATTCGTCGATGATGACGTCACTTTTTGGTGCTAATTTTTCGTGAGTCCTCCCGTTACGCTCTTTGCTTCCTGGGTTGGCCTGACCCATGGTATGGGGAGCAGCGCCCCAGAGGGTCCCCATAGATTACCTAGTTCATCCCTTGCTTTTACTGTATGGGACCGATCTGAAAGTATAGGTTAGGTCACGTAGACCAGATTAGGCTAGGTGTAGTTCAGCTAGATTGAGGGCTTTTAGCCTTACTCTAAGCGGACCACCCACTATCTTAGGTAACAGTCGGACTAACCCAAAAACTGACACGTACCCAATGACCTCACCTTTTAGGCCGTATCGTCGGAAAACCCGAACTAATTTCGGCTAAGTCGAATTAAAACCCTTCATAACTTCGGGTAGGTTAGGTGAGGGCAGGTCTGGTTTTTCTAACAACCTATTTTTTCAATTTCGGGCGTGTCAAATTTAGGCTCTTGGGTAAGACTTGGTTCGGAGCTTAAAACTAATACAGGAAGCAAAATACGTTAGGGGAAAGCGCAAGTGAAACCTGTATTGTAAAGTGACGTCATCAATGACGTCACATCGACGATCGCTTCAGCTGGAGAGCCTATGAGCATATCATATGTAACGCCTGATGCCAGAACGCTGTCAAATGCGAACTTCAGGCCCCTAAATCCATAAATAAATGAAGAAAACAAATAACTGAATAATGAACATAGTTATATATAGAAAATCGCAGTGGAGGCTTTCACATCAAAGGCAAAATCTGGGCCGATATGTAGCGCTGATATAACGTTTGCTCTGAAGAGAAGCCTTAGCACACATCATATTGAATTCATACTACTCTTCACAAAAAAAAAACAGTGAATTTTTCAACATATCGCCTTATGTTTCCTCTTGATTCATTCAACTTCTCGCTCCTAACTGGCCAGCTGCTGGAACTCGTCCAAACATACAACACTGTAATATGGTTGTCAAGTACAGGAATTTGAGCTATAACTGTTCGTATGTTTTCCATCATGTCAAGAATAAAACGCTACTTATATTTTTAGTTAGGGCTAAGAGCCCAACCCACGAAGCCCGAGGTCTAACGCTCAAATACTATTATTCGTCGATGTGACGTCATTCATCGATATGCGGTCACCGCTAAGTTTTACTTCAGTCCTGGTGAGTCCTTAATTTGGACTTTATGCTCCCTGACCTAATCTATATTCCTTCAAGACGTCTGTCATTCGTGCCTCTGCACCTTGCATCCTTCCACTTACATACCTACCCTGTTCTGTAATTTTGGTGTCTTTATCATTGCACTAATGAGTTAGCGATGTTTCCGCTCTTCTAAGATACCGATAGAGAAGCGCGCAGCTTGTACTATTCTGACAAAACGGTCCTGGCTTACTTGCCGCTTAGCGAAAACGAAAGTTGTCCGAGGTGACAAAATGTGTTGTCCTGCGCAACTACGTTGCCGAAAAGTGGTTAGAAGTACGGCATAGGCAAATGATTCCTTCTTAACAGCAAATCAGGAGTCAGATAAGTGTACATACAATAAGAGAATAAGTAAACGGGCAATAAAATGGAGGATGAATGGCTAAAACTGGAAGACTCGACGTATGGATGAATTTACGAATAGGTTCTACGACAGATGCTTAAGACAATAAAAAGGTTAATTGATGAAAAGCGCAATGAACTGATAGGTAAATTAATTAGAATATGTTAATATAAAAAGCTATAGATCAATTCATGGCGGACTTTACTATACTGTACATAGCTGTTTAATATACCATGAAGTTTTAAAAATAAATACATTAATTTTACAGACGGGTTCGACGTGGCGAGTGTACAGACGGAGCAAGTACCATATGACCAGTGCAGGGTCTCTACGGGTCCAGTGGCACAAATCATGGACGACCACATGTGTACCAAGGGACTCCAGCTATGTGTGAGTACCACTATAGCAGTAACATAGGGTATCACTGATCGTGTATTAGCAACAACGGTAGAGATTCTTTTAAACGAATATCTGAATTTACTGGTTTGATATATACACTCTTAGATGGAAAATGATAAGAAACGACACGCAGACAGAGTTGTGCCCGTTAGTGAAAGAAACTAGCGGCGCTAGTGCTGGACTTGGACCTTAGAAATACTAGCGGCGCTAATGCTACACTTTTCGAAACCTAGCGGCGCTAGCTTTAGTTTTGGAGCTAGTTTTCGGTATATACATCTATTACTAGTCGAAAAACTGGCAAAATTTATTTTAGTGCTAGAAATGACATGTAGAGAAGGATAGAAATAAAATACAATTTTAATTGCATTGCAAATGGAAGAAATCAAAGAAATGTTGTACTGATTTTCCATATAACGAGAAGATACATGGAAGTAAGTAATGCACTATTATGTATTAATTCTACATATATACCATAGTTTACAGGGCTTTGCAAAATTCTTAGTACAAACTTCGGCTACTAGTAGAAAATATCATTATTAACCTTTTCATAAAAAAATCGAAAAATGCTTAGTTTGTGAGATAATCATGTTAACAATGAACACTGATCATTAGTTACCTACACAAGTTACATGCTCTCTGCTTATTAATACACACGAGGGTAGTTCTAACACTAAATAACAAGAGATATTTTTAATTAGTAAGGATCTCATGACAGTAATTGTTCAAAATGTCTACCATGAACATTGATACAAGCACGACACCTTCGTCAAAGATTACAAGGATCTCGGCGATATCTCCTGCAGCAACTGCAATTCGGGCGGCAAGGTCTTCTTCCGACACCACAGATGTGTCCTAAATATGACTTTTCATATGCCCCCTCAAGAAAAAATTTAGCGGGGACAGATCTGGTGATCTTGGTGGCCAGAACAAAGCACCAATATGACCAATCCATCGATATGGACATTGAAGGTCGAGAAAACGTCTCACATTCAAAGCATAATGTGTCTGAGCTCCATCGTGTTGAAACCAAAGTTTTCTATGAATACCCAATGACCCATCGCCCAAAAAATCCGGAAGGAATTCTTCAAGAAAGACTGTAAACATTCCCAGTGAGACGCTCTGACACAATGTATGGGCAAATGATTTGATTGCGAACACCTGTCCAAACATCGACAGTATAGCGATGCCGGTGGCGGTTGTTTAGCTGCCATCCGTTAAAATTATGAGCAAAAAATAATCCATCCCGGGTGAAGGTAGTTTCATCTAATCCGCTAAATGGGGATCTTCTAATTCCTGATTCAAAAACCACTGCGCGAATCACTCATGCGGAGCATAATCTGTGGGAATTAGAGCCTGGACGGTCTGGAAGTGATACGGATGATAATTATTCCGGTTCAGTGCACGCCACAATGCAGTATGCTATGATCTTGAATTCCCATCAATTTTCTAAGCCCAATATCTCACAAAATGAGTTTGTCAAATATTTCTTATGATATTTTCTATTAGTAGCCAATGTTTGTACCAAGCATTGTTGCAACACCCTGTGTACCTAAAGTGGTAGTAATAATTATAACACAATTCAGAATTTTTCCATAACTTAAAAAATGTTACGCCATATCATGTGAAATTTTGACATAAAAACCTTATTTCAACTAGTTACCTATTTCTTATCATAGTTTCCCTATAAACTATTTGATTTAACTTTTATGATGAAAAGTATAAATTTGTGTTGGAATTGGGGTGAAAATAAAGATAGCACAACTTGAAAAAAATTACACTTCGGAGTTACTACATCCAGTGATGGGCAGTATTTAAATACAATTGTATTTAAATACGTATTTAAATACATTGTTATTTAAAAATGTATTTACAAATACTTTCGAAAACATGTAATTAAATACTGTATCTAACTACATTTTCGAGTATTTTAATACAATGTGTTTATTATTTTCTAAATACATTTTTAAACACATTTCGTATTACTTTATCTGTTTTTTGCTGTGCATTCTGCCTTGAATGCGTCTCACCTTACTTCTAAGTTTCTCGTATTTGTACGTATACCCGCAGCTCTTGTCATGTTTTAATGACTTGCTGTTGCAATAGATAGGGTGCTTAATAAGGCTTTGCTGGGCTAACAATCTGTGACATAAAAAGAATGTAAAGCATAGATTAAAGCGCTGTTCAGCATAGCTGTATTGAGCTATCTAAAGCAAAACAGCGCTCTGCCTAAAACAGCGCACATCATTCGCGAAGTGCTCTGAGCCTTAGCTAGGTTGCGGGATGCAACCCGGCGCTAGAGCGTAGAGTTAAGCATCGCTCAACCGATCCACAATTGGGTCATGAATTCCGTCCGATAATAACACAGCAGACGGTGCTATTACATCTATTTTAATGGTCAGAATGTAACATTTCCGGTTAAAAACTTAGATTAATTCCGTGTCGCAAGCATCGGTGATCTTTTCGACTGAGCTCGATGGCTTATCTTTAAGTTTTTTTTAATAGGCTGACAGCGCTTGTAAACTTATTAATAATTTTTGGATGTTGCACTGCAACTTGCGTTTTACTTTCGCCCTTGGATTAAAACAGTGCACATTGGTTTCATCCACAAGAATAAAGCTTTTTAAGCGTTTAACTTTCTTCTTATACTCTTGAAATGGATTAAAACTGTATTAGGTGATGATAAATTGACTTTTCAGCGATAGTCGAGGAAATCGAGTTTCTAATTACCCTTGCAACACGATTATGAATGGCAAAGCCGAAGCTCTCGTATGAAGCTTCGGACTATTAAAAAGTGTGCGAAAAACATTTGTCTGTGGAACTGCAAATAGGCCGACATGCATTCGTTAGTTCTGCAGATATACATGCGCATTGCCCGGGAGGCCTAAGTTGACTGCGTGGCCCTTGTCAATTATTGTAGAAGCTGTTACGACTGAGACGGAAAGGTTGAATGATTACTACGACCCTCAGACCATCCCCGTGTGTGCTTGGGACAGTGGACCCACACTGGGGCGTAAATGCCAGGTCAGGTACGGTACATTGACGCAGCTTACCGGGATTCACAAGAATTAGCTGAGCAAACAGGCATAATACTCTAACATCATGCTAATGCTAATAAAGTCAATCCCAGGACATTACATATTCCAGAATCACAAAACAGAGTAGGACAGTCGTATGTCCGAAATATTCGAGACTCAAAACTGGGTGCTGGTTTCAAAAATTGAATAGAGGGACAAGTCGAGGCTTATTGGCTTAACTAAACACAACTATAAGCTGTGGAAGTTGTATGACACTTTATCCGGGCAGTGTATGTGTATATCATTTCGGATCGAAAATAAAAAAGGGCTCATACTCTAATGAGGCTACACACTTAATTTTCTCGAAATGATTTGTGCAGTGTACAGAGCGAGCGATGTACGCAGTTGATCGTGATAATTACAACTTTTTGTTTATTCATAATTTCATGGGTAGATTTAAGGTGTCATCAAGTGACTGACTCGTTAGAGTAGGATCAAAACAAATCCACAAGGCTTGACTTGCATAGAAGTTCTGCTTTCATCATTCTGAATTGTTTTACAGGTGTAAGAAACTACTCAGCCTAGTTTTGGGTGGAACATACGATTGGAATTACTTTCTGTCCACTATATATTTTGTTCTGCAGGCCTGTATGTTGTCCTACATATTATGTAATTTGCTTATCATATTTTGTCAAACCTAAGAATTGATCGTTGAGTTCAGTTGAGCCGTTATAGGCTAAAGTGGTTCGGAATTTCAAGTACACGCGCTTTCACTAACTCTCTCTGAATCGCTTTATATGTGTAAGAACTAACCTAAACACGACTGCAAGCTCCATTTTACGGAGCTAGATAAACTTTTCGATATTCTCATTTGAAATCAGATAAGAGTTAATGCTTTGAAATTTGATAGAAAGTGTAAAAGACGCTGCCAATGGACGGGATCTTTGCCTTAGCTTCTGCGGAAAGCTAACAGTTACAATAACGTCAACGTGACCGCACAACCCAACTGGGAAGCGGACATTCCCTGCTGCAGATAGGTATGTGCCTTCAGGCAAGGTCTCTAAAAAATCTTGAGGAGGCCTAGCTTTCGGCTCCAGAAGCGTGGACGGATGCAATCGATCACAGATCGTTAGGAGCTATGGCGCCAACGATGGAACCTCCTATATGATGGTTTGTGCCCCGAACAATCCCCAGTATGGTTAGGCCCAACAGCGCTGCAACAGCATCTGAACACCGAATGCTGCCTTTACAAGCGAAACAAAAGAACTCGCCTGCTGGCAAAAGTCTCAAACTTATGCAGTCCGGGTGTGACATTACCACTGAAGCATCCTGTTATGCTTGATGCTTGATTATTGATGTGAGGGGTAGGTCTGATTGTGGTTAGCTTAAAAGCGAAATTACCCTGATCGCACGCCCCCAGTGGAAAATCCACAAGCAGTAGTAGAAGTCTTCTCCTATTTTAAGCCTCCCTACTAACCGTGTACACCGTGATCCAAAGGGAGAAGAAAGAAGAGACATGAAGAATATCAACAGAAACGTGGAACCCATGTCCGAATCACGAGCTTGGGAACAGCAATTCGGGAAAGAAGAGAAAGAATAGAACAATTAAAGCATAATCAGAAGGAGGATGAATTTGGCAGGAAAGACAAAGTGGGCACGAAAGACACGTCCCAAAGGATCCACAAGCACTGTTTCGTTCTTAAGATGCTATGATGCTAACTGGTTCAAAGTAGTGCACGGTTGCAGTTCATCACAGCTCATCAAGAGCTATGGCTCAGGACTGAAGGCTGTTATGCTTCATAGTTATGGGGGAAAACATCCTTAAAACACGACGGTATCTCGATCTTACAAATTTTAGTTCTGTCTGCTTGAATCATTTCAATAAACTGGTGTTTTAATTTTCAATGTCCATAAGCAAACCAGGAAGCTGAAATAGGCTAAATCAATTCTCTAATGAAGTGATAGCATGGGCCAAATTGGAAGCTCTCGCCTCTGAATTGTTTTTATATTATCTAGACTCTAGAGTATTACTTACGACTTTTGCAGAATGTCACATATTGTGCTAGTATATAAATATTCAATAATTCACGAACACCGAAAATACACTTGAGTTAGGGCCTTTTGCTGCCCAAAAAAGAAAAAATAGAATGTATTTACTCAAGTATTTAAATACATTCATGTATCTAAGTATTTAGTATTTAAATACATTTCGAAAATGTATTTAGTATTTAATTACATTTTACAGATGTATTTAGTAATTAGTATTTAAATACTTTAGTGTATTTGGTGCCCATCACTGACTACATTCAGATTAGAGAAGAAGAATATCAAAACAAACCGGCGTCGCCATATTGGACAGTTGCTGCCCACCTTGTAACCTCTATATTTAAAAGTTACCTATTTCTTAGATTGGGAAGACAGTGTGGGTTATCTGAAAAGGAAAAGGGTCAAATAAGCACATTAAATGAAGAAGGATTCACTGTATCGGATATTTCTAGGAATGCTAGCAGATCTAGAAAGGTGGTAACTAACTTTTTAAAGAACCCAGAAGAATACGGAAAAAAGTCTCCTAATGGCCGCCCTTCAAAATTGAGCGCTACAGCCCGCCGCCGACTACTCCGTGAGGCGCATCGGACAGGAGAGGGGTCAAAAAGCCTGCAAACATCCCTGCAATTAACTGTTACACCGAGAAGAGTGCGACAGATCCTGGGTTCATCTAAGAACATCGGTTATAAGAAGAGAAAAACTGCACCAGCACTCACGAAAGCACACAAGGCAAAACGCGAAGAATATGGGTTCGAGAAAGAGTGCAATGGAACCATGAAAATTGGTCTCATGTTATTTTTTCCGATGAAAAAAAGTTTAACCTAGACGGTCCTGACGGTTTTTAATACTACCGGCATGATCATAAAAAGGAGGACCAAATTTTGAAACNNNTGGTGGCGGATCCCTCATGATCTGGGGAGCATTCTCCATCAAGGGCAAGGCGAATTTGGTGATGATGGAAGGTAGACAGAATGCTCAGAAGTACACAGAGGTCTTAGAAACTAGTCATCTCCCATTTCACATTGATAAACATCAGCAAGCAGCGGTGTTCCAGCAAGATAATGCCACCTTTCACACAGCGAGGTTGACCACAAATTGGCTCAATGCCCATAATATCGCCACTTTAGCTTGGCCTGCTAAGTCACCCAATTGTGAATCTTTGGGGATACTCTCACGGCATGTTTACGCCAATGAGAGACAACAATTTCAGGATAAAGAAAGCTTGTGGCAGACCATAAATGAATGCTGGGAGGCTATCCTGGAAGAAATGCTCGCTAATTCAATTAATTCTATGAATAACCGATGTGTACAGGTGTTGCAATCGAAAGGCAACGCTTGTAAATATTAAGAATTGTGTTTTTTTGCTTTCATTGTTTTCTAAAACAATTTTTTTCCATATGTGCTATCTTTATTTCCACCCAATTTGCACCCACAAACTATTATTTTTGTAGTAAAATTTTGAAAAGACAACGAATAATATAATGATTATAAGGAATCGGTAACTAGTTAAAGTAACATTATTCAGTTAAAATTGCTACTATATTGATGCAGTATTTTTAAACTTATTGCAAAATTTCAAAATGTACTATCATTATTGCCACCACTTTAATGCAAAAACTAGCGACTAGCGCTTGACATTGGTTAAAAACCTAGCAGCGCTACTAGCGCCGTTAGTGCCTCAAGTCTAGCGGCGATAATGCTTGCGCCACTAAAAAACTAGCGGCGCTACTAGCGCTGCTAGGTACAACTCTGTACACACAAAAATATTTTCGTTGGTAAACTTCATACCGCAGCACAAGTATTGCGAAGCAAAAACACTAAAACAGGCCCACGGGAGCTGGCGTCGGCCATATTTATATGACGCCCGAACAACGATGTACGCAATAAAAACGCAAAGCAGCAATACGATGGATAAGTTCGAAATTGTATCCCAAATTTGAAGCTATATCACGAAGCGAAAGACCTAATTGCGCAACCATTTAGAAATTTGAATTTCTTTCGTAGGGGTTAAACATTGGACTGAAAATGTTTAGTGTTGCCAGTTCGAAAGCATTGTGAAGACCCGGGCTAATTAAACACGGGTCAGAAAATGTCTGTCGACCAAGGTGCAGAAGGTACAGTAAGTCGGGCTCCCTATGAAGTTACGAAAAAAATAGTCGATTTGGGAAATTAACCCTGTCGCTTTTGGGCTGTTGGGGGATGGGGGTGGATGTGTCATTTCTTAGTATTGTTATCATAGGGTTCCCAAATTTTACACACTTATGTTATGTGCTCTAACTGAGAGAAATAGATTCATGTAAATTTTCTGTGGAAAAAGTAAAGCGCATAGAAAAATGTTATTTTTTAAGGGGGGAGGGGCGGCTGCGTAAAGCGCTACTCCTCCCCCATTTTTAATGGCACAGATCCCAAAATAGTTTTAAAATAAAGAATAAACCCTGTTTTACTGCGATATCTATAGTTTATGATACATTGATACACAAAAATTTGGCTGATTTGTAAAAAATGCAGTACCTATAGCGAAAGTGAAAAAATTGTCATAATCTCCGTGTTTTTCAATAAATCTGGCGTAACGTTCTTGCAGTTGCTATATGCTAGACACAGCGGTAGTTTTACTTAATACTAAAAACAAGGATAACTAGAGCACTCCGAGAGCGCATACCTTCGCCAAGTGAGCCAACGGTAGCAAAAATTCAAATTAGCTCTGAAACCATAATTTTCTTTGCATAAACTCCAAAATCTGATCATTTGTGCCTTTTTATATTAAAAACAGCTTGTTCAACTTTTTTGAAGATCCGTTCGTAACTTTTTGAGTTATACTGTTAACAAACGTTATGACAAATATGAGTCAAACATACAAACGAACAAACCAATCTGCACTAAAATTTGATCATTTATGTCGTTCACCATTACTAACAACTCCTATAAATTTCATAAAGATCCATTGATTATTTTTTGAGTTATTGTGCTAACAAGCATAAAATTAAAAACAGTGACAAACAAACGAAGGAACAAACGGACCATTACAAAAATTTGGTCATCTTTTCTTTGTTATATACCTTACAACTCATGTTAATTTCATTAAAATCCATCCATAACTTTTTGAGTTATGGCGTCGAGAAAAATGACGCAGACAAACAAACAAACGGATGGACATATCTTCACCAAAAGTTAATCATCTGTTCCTCCTAACATACCTAACAATCCCTGTAAATTTCATTCAAATCGGTTCATAACTTTTTGAGTTATCTTGGTGACAGACAAACAAAAAGACAAACAAACACGTTGAAAGCATAACCTCCTTGGCGGAGGTAATTATCAAGAGGTGGCAGCGCTAACGCAACATGAAAAGACATATTAAGAAGATAAGTGGGAACTTCCTATCGACCAAGGTTGTTCAGGATTTGTAACGCCCCGTGGGATCGGAGACCCCATGCGTAGTATGAATGGCTCCGATAGGAAGGTAGAAGCATTCATAGCCTCTGAGCAGTGATGAGCACCGTTACATGATATTGGAGGTCGTTACCGTTACTCGTTACGTCAATAAAATTACCAGGGCGTTACCGTTACTTGTTATTGCTACAAAATTACACGGGGCGCTACCGTTATTCGTTACTGTAACGACCGTTACTTTGTTACTAGTTACATCTGCGTTTTATTGTATAACTAACCTGAACAGAGTTCAAAATTTGTTACTGTTATAAACTGTGTCAAAGCTGGCGTAACTTGAATTTTTCGCCTCAAAGTTCGTACTAATATCTTTATTATAATGGAAGTAATAGTCTAGCATTTCGGCAACTGATCTCTATTTTTCATGTAAGAGAAATATCCGTGGAAGATTTAATATCTGTTGTGTGCAGAATGAAAGGTTTCTAACATACGAGAGCTACAGTATTAGCGCGTCATGGCTTGTGTTATACCTAGCACTTTGGTCAGCACTGTTTTTTTTTTCTGGCGAAGCAGAATTAAGTAGGCGTAAATTAAAAAGGAAAAAGTTACGTTGAATCTCATTTTCAAGTAATCGACGGCTATCTATAAGGAGTTGAACTTTGCGTCATCAAAAATTTTATTGTGAGGAAAATATATTTGAAGTTGGCGACTGAAGTTGGCAGAAGCTGCATCGAAGACGGTGATAACACGAAGTTCTGTAATTAATTTTCACACGTCGTGTATCTTTTCTTTGATGATGCTATAATAGGATATTTGTGTGTTTGTCCGTGAACGGCCGCAAAAAATCGCATGGACGTATCTTCCTTGCACTTCGCAGTTTTGATTCTGTCGTGCAATGCACATTGTATCAGCCTGCTTGATTTTTGTAATAATGCAGGAGAAGGCGAATCCCACCAACTCTCCACTGCAAGTGAAGTCCTTCTTTCTTGGGTAGTAAAATATCACTGAAAACAGATTCACGTCTGGATGCAGTAAGTAGTACAGAAGTGGTACAAGAATCCTAGAGAAACAGCGCTTATCTTGTTAGAAATAAACATACAAAAACCTATTCGTACTTGGATCGTTAAGTATGCGTCAAAGAAAAAATCTCTTAATCTTATCTTCGATCTAACGCGAAACGTTCCGCTCTCACCAGCCTCGTCGAAAGTCTGACTAGAGAGGGCTTTACAATCTATTCTGTTACTTGAGAGGAATATGCATTGGCCGTAGCTTACACTAATTTTAATTTTCCTCTTAAAATCCCAAGTGCACCCGATGACAATTTGATAAATTGTTTGCCAGTCAATACAGCGATTTCAAACATGAAGTAAGCTGTTCGTGGTGATACATGACATGTATTAATCAGCATGAAATGCAATTTCGTGTATGTATAAAGGTCAATGGTGGTAGACTGTAATAGAATTCAGGGCACCAAAAAAGTTAGACTGTCTAAAATTCCTTTTGCAATTTACCTATTTCCAGTACTTATATATATGTGCTTCTCTCCATTAGATGCACTCTTTGCGACGCCTAGAAGAGTTATTTTATTATTATCTCCGCCAAGGAGGTTAAGTTTTGTCAGGTTTTTCTGTCTCTTTGTCGGTTATTCTATTATTCTGTCTGTCACCAATTGCATACCTTGTGAATCGAGAGCATTATTTTCATTTCCACGGTTAAACTCGATGTATAAAAAGAATACATGTTCTCGATGACATTTTACTGATAAATTTAAGATACGACTGTTTTTGTATCGAAACAGTGTGGCACGTAAAAAATTATCAGAGACAGGGCATCTTTCATTATAGAATTTTAGTACCCTAGGAGTAAACGATAACAAGGCAGCATCACAAACTCTATGCGGCTACTTTGCACTGCTGCACTCACTAGTTTTACAGTACAATTATCAAAAGAGCTTGAGTTACCAACCGGCTTAGGAAATTGTTGGTATATTCGTCTGACTCTTGAAAGAAAAAATCACGAAGATATATCCATCTGACATCACTAAAAAGCAACTTTGGTTTATATGCATATATGTGATCTTTGCATTAATTAACTGGACTTTTTTTCTAATGCAATACTCAGCAGTTTCTAGATTGGCATGAGCGAGCAGTTGAAGAAACAGGTAAAGAGAGCACAACCCATCTTTATATTTAATACTGTGACATAGAGCGCAAGCTGATCTAAATATCGCTCTCATATTGTTTTATGAACAAAGCTCGTTCTTTTTATCTGTAAATCCAAATTCTTAAGAACACTAATGACTTATCCAATACCATTCAATTGTTCCTCTCGGGATATAATATATTGTTTTTTTTTTGCCGGGGGAGAGATTTCAGCTAAATTTGCTGTGGAAAATATTTCTCAGTGAAACATATAGCTGTGAAATAACATTGAAGCTTCGTTGATAAGTACAACTGAGTTAATCTTGAAATAAATGAAAATCAAGAGTCAAGTTGCAGTCCATTAGTTCAGTAAATTAATGACAAATGGGAAATGACTGTCTTTGATTTATTGGCCATAGCCAAGATTTTAGTTAGCCTTGAGTTTCAGCATCAAATAGTTTAGTTAACTGTTCAATGCTGTGTATTCATAATCGGCATTCTAAACTAGAGCACCCCGAGAGTGCATACCTCCGCTAAGCAAGGCAGCGTAAACGAAAAACTCAATCGAGACTGATTTGATAGGTTAGGTTTGATAGGTTTATTACACACAAACACATTTTATATTACAAATATTTGGTAAAGTAGTAATACTCTATAGAATAATGCATTTGCGTAGCCACTGAAAGTTTAACAAACTTATTGGG
>LQNS02001154.1:7671560-7687324 GCA_001587735.2 Parhyale hawaiensis
AAAGTATTTGCCGATTCTATTATATTGATTGCATTGTAAATAAAATGGGTATTTATGCTCAGAAAAACACAGGTGTTTAAGCATCTGTATGTCAGCAACCTTAGTTACTTACGTTGGGCATTAGCACAAGGTAACACCATTGCAATGGTAACCGCACAGACACAGTAGAAGAGCATTGCAATATCCATCTTCTATGCACTAAAGTCCAAATACCACTGGGAATGACACAGGCGGGCAACCTTAGTATCCTACCTGCATGGCTGGCCGGACCGCGAGAAGATGCATAACTCGTTGTTACTTAAGCTAACAAACTCGGCGGAAATGTATTGAAAATAGTGGTTCATTTGATGTACTGTCAGCAAAGGAAATCCTGCTTTCCTTGATGTTTTGCTTAATGCATATTATCAAATTAACATTATACTAAGTAGTTCAAGCTTTCGTTTCTACAACAAAGGTGATTTGACAAAGTAATAAAGAAGAGACATGCAGTATATCGATAGAATCGGGGAACACATGTCCGCACGTACGGTCGAAGTGCAAAGGAGCAGTAGCTATACTGTAGTTTGGGGGCAAGGACGAAGAACAGAGTAAAGCATATCAGAAGGATGATGGAAGTTGAAGGAAGCAAGTGGACAGAAAGAAAAGCAGTTTGAAGGCCTAACTAGGGCCCCGGGTAACAGGGTCCACTTGGGCGTGTTGCAATCAGGCCTTCGGTGTCACCTGTGCTACACCGGCCTCCAATGCGACACAGGTTGGGTGACACCAACGACAACCCTCCTAAATTTCAGGGTTATGAGCTGGGTAACACTGCCTTTGTTTACAAATAATTGACTATTATACTCGATAATTAATGTTACAAAATGTATGACTGTCATATATTGCTTGAATTCTAGCATGTGAAGCACTTCTGAGTATTTTTCTAACTTTTGATCCTAAAATGCAGCCAAAATAAGGCTCCACCAGAAAATTAAATGCTTGAGTTTACCGAAAGCTCCACAACACTTCGTTGGGGCGCTGAGATCGCACGTCATCACTGCTGCACGTGTTACACTGTGAGGGTAACACCGGCGTCTGATTGCAACACGCCCCAGGCTTGAGAGCTAATTACAATCAATATCAGCATACGATTGTACAGGTTCCAATAGTTACTGCAACGTTGTTTCAAAAGAGATAAAGTAAACATGCCGGCTAAACGCGGGGGAATCCATCCCCGAAATGTTACAGAGCTTAGGAACATTAAGCTAGGAAAAGAAAAAAAACTTAAACGATTATCAGTAGAAAATAATATGCGGAAGACAGAGAAGTGGGCACAGAAACGAACACGTAGACTGAAAGATAGATTGCGGGGTCCTCCTGCAAAGCTCAGCTCCCCATCAAATACGTTGGGTAAATTTAACAAACCCTCACGCATGGCGGCCAGCAGTACTTCTTAGTCGATCGCATTCTTTCAAGAAAATAATATGAAAATTAAAGCAATACTACATTAATTAATTATCTACCATACTGAGCGGAATACAGCAAACGTAGAGAAACTCGTCAATCTTGAGAGTTTAACTCATCGGCCGTAGTAAACTACGAGACCCCTGAATGCCTTCCACTTCATTCTTGCAAATATACTGTACATTTTTTGCAGGCTATTAATATTGTAATCTTTATGAGCGAAAAACTAATTTTATGCGATAATGAGTAGCCGTCCTCTATATATGTAGTCTGCAACGACAATAACCATCCTCTAATTCATAATTCATCAAAGAGTCACAAGTAATTCAGTACGGAGCTGCACTGTAACCAACTCGAGTTTACTGAGAAAACGTTGTCTACATTCAGTATACCTTCCCATGCACAAACTTGAACTACCTCAAGGAGTTTTGATAGAAGGAGGGAGCACTTCAGCATTTCCCTGTACCGACCAGGGAAGCTTTTATCTTCCGATTGCTTCTCACTTCCCACCAATCACAGGCTCTCGGCTTTCCCTTCCCACCAATAAGAGGCTTTCAGCCGTTTCTGCAGCCAATCATCTCTTCACTCCTGCGGGTAAGCTTAACTTCACATCGCCGTTGCTACCTCCTTATAAAAAATAAACGTTTTTTGAAATGCTTGCCATGATGTGGTTCTGCCCCACGTAAACTGCACGAGCTTGACCACAAGCCAAGAACTAACTACTGTATTATCTAAAAGCACTCCTTGCGACAAACATAAGCACTGGCGATTGCAAAACTGCCGCCTTTTGAAAGGCTGGAATATCTAGTAAAGGTAAATAAAATGTAGCAGTAACTGCGGATATTCCATATTATTGCGAAAGCGTGCTGGTTTTAGAAAAACCACTCTTCTAAGTGTTTAGCATCAAGCCACTACTGCTAACAACACTCGGAAATATCCAAAATTTAAGGAATCGTGAAACGTCTCCTCCGCCAGAGGGCGCTAAGAGTAGTGAATAATAATGGATTAGGTTACATGCTTTCAACGCTAACGACGTGATATGCCATGCACTTGCCAAACAGGTAGACAATCTATCATTTACCACAGCTCTATACTCGGGGTAATAACGTATTGTTTCGCATAGCCAGAGGCAAGCTCATATTAACGAAGCATCAAATTCAGTACGGATGAGAAGCCTATCACTATTTTTTTTCATTAATGTCACTAAAATAGTCGCCAGTTGCAAAGACTTCAAGTCTTTGAATACATAAATGTAGAGAAGATATTCTAAATAAACATTACACAATAGACATAATTATTAACTAGTGCACTCTGAGAGCGCATACCTCCGCCAAGCGAGGCAACGGTAGAAAAAAAAAAATTCAAATTGGCACTGAAACCATAATTTTCTTTGTATATATTCCAAAATCTAATCGTTTGTGTCTTTTGATAGTAATAACAGTTTGTGCAATTTTTTTGAAGATCCGTTAATAACTTTTTGAGTTCTGCTGCAAATAAATGTTATGACAAATATGAGTCAAACATACAAACGAACAAACCGATCTGCATCAAAATTTGATCATTTACGTTTTTTAACATTACTAACAACCCCTATAAATTTCATAACGATTAATTCATTATTTTTTCAGTCATTGTGCTAACAAGTATAAAGTTAATAACAGTGACAAACGAACGAACGTACAAACGAATCATTACAAAAATTTGTTCATTTACTCTTCGTTATATACCAAACAACTCTTATCAATTTCATAAAAATTCGTTCACAAATTTTTGAGTTAGGGCATTAAGAAAAATGAGGTAGAGAAACAAACAAACAAACAAACGGATGAGCGGCTCTTTACGAAAAGTTAATCATTTGTTCCTCTTAACATGCCTAAGAATCCCTGCAAATTTCATTCAAATCGGTTCATAACTTTTTGAGTTATCTTAGTGACACACAGACACGACGAAAACATAACATCCTCGGCGGAGGTGATCAAAAATTGTAGCGGAGGCTTTCACAGCATCAAGGCAAAATGTGGACAGGTATGATGTCTTGGTTTTACTCCTTCTTTGAATTAAAGCCTTATTTGCAGTTCATATGCGATCCACACTGCTCTTCACAAAACATTTTTTAACACCGCATTTTTCGATTTAATTTAATCAACCTCCCGCTCCTCACTGGCCAGCCACATGTGGTGCACCCATGCACACGGAACGGCAAAATGGCTGTCGTCAAGCTCAAAAAGTTTGAGCAATAACTGTTCTTATGGTTTCTCTCGCGTCAAGAATATAACACTACTTGAATTTACCTCCGCTAAGGAGGTTGTGAATGCTGCTATGGATTAAAAATACGCGTTATAAGAATTTTCTACACACATTTGCAGCGCGGTAAAAAGGATTGCAACGCAAAGCCGAAATGAAATTGGCAGTGCTTGCCTCCTTCGTTATTCTTGATCGCTAATCAAACAGGTGGATGTAACAGGTGGATGTAACACATTTTAAGAGTAAAATCACGACCAGGAGCGAAACAACGAATGGATGACAATACAGTTTCCTTGCCGTAGTGATTTAATTGCAAGAGATATATGGCCTGCATAGCAAACCACTGTATCATATGTCCGTTGCCCACTTAACTGCTTTTGTTGTCGCTAGCAGCACAGAGACAACTCAACTAAACCGTTTAAGTAATCGCGGCACGGCTTCAGCTTAAGCAAAATGTAACTGTATAACACGTGGTCGAAAATATCAGTCGTTACCGCAATTTTAACGCCATAGTAATTGGCAATGGCGAACTTCCAACTATCGCTCCTAATTATGAGCAGTTTAAGTCCGCAGAGATTGATATTTCAGGAATTAATGCCTGATGTTGATAGACTACATGCTCAAGTCACGGCTGCGACTACGCATTTGGATCAGTTGAGTTGGGTCTAGGCTGCTAGCGGCAACAAAAGTTGTTACGTAGGTACCGGGCTTTAGGCATAAGGAGTACCATCATGATCAGGTACAGCGTATGGATGGCAGTAGCTTTGCCTTGCCGGTACTTCCAACAGCAAGAGGTACATGGCCTGCGTGGGGCAATAAAACTCCATGACCTCTACTGTTATGACCTACGAGGCTCCAGAGTGACTTGCAAGAATCTTACTGCGCAGTGCATGAAGAAAAAAAAATGAAGATTGACTGCATGTACTTGGAGGAAAATAAGAAAGAATTTCCGGCTGCACTTCGGAGAAAGAAACAATCAAGCCGAGTCTATTGTAGGGTGATGACATAACAAACCTATAGGTAGTTACCTATTATACGCAAAACGTAAGAGTAATAATTTATTAAGAAAAAATTTTGTCTCGCGTTTAGAAACTTATGTTGACAAACAATTATTCGTTCGCAAAAGAAAATAATCTATAATCAAATATAGCGCTAAGTAGTTACATAGCATTTATATTACTTCAATATAGAAAAAACCCAAAACCTTGCAATACGAGTATGATGGTATGCGACTTACCTGCAAGAATGTGCTAGGTTACGATAGGTTAGCTCAGTTAAAATTAAGTTGCGATAGGTTTGGTTCAGCTACAATTGGTGCCTAACAAACTGATAGGCCCACATATTATACCCGATTCTCAGATATAGAGGCTACGTACCTACCATGCCGCCACCGACCCCAATCTATATTTCTTCCTTGCTGAATCTAACTCAAACTATACCTAATATAATTGTATAGTAGCTTAAGCCTCCGTTGCCACTACAGAAGCGATCTCGCTTTTTTTTTTTTTTTTTTGTTCTTTCTTCTCTGCACATCACCTAACTAACTTTGCACCTTGGGTACGTGCTCCCGTGAGCGTGTATCCTGGCAGCTAGCACGTACCCTTATTGTTCAGCCTTTTCTAGAGAAGAACAGGAACATCCGCAAACCTATAAAAGCAGACTAGAACAACAGTGAACAGGAACATCCGCAAGCCTACAACAGTAGAAGAAAACAACAGTGAACAGGAACATCCGTAAGCCTACAACAGTAGAAGAAAACAATAGTGAACAGGAACATCCGCAAACCTACAACAGTAGAAGAAAACAACAGTGAACAGGAACATCCGTAAGCCAATAAAAGCAGCAGGGAGCAATTAAATTGGACTAGAAGGAAAAAGGTCCCGATCGTTCTAAGCGCTAGATAAGGCTATGGTAACGTACAGGGTCCCCTGGGGTCGCTGCTCCTCACAACGTAGAAGAGCCAACCCAAATAACCTAGCCCTATGACCCATTCTAAGCCCACATTGACGATAAGGAGATCTTTGATAACTGAACCCTACTTTAATTATATTCATTATTCGTGTGATTTCACCGTCACAGTAAATATTCGTTTGTTAATTGGAGAGCCCAATATTAATACTTTTATCATAAAGTTTAACCTTGACCTGTAATAATTCAAATGAAAGATGTAAATTGAGCAAATTCTTCAGATACAAGCTTAACCTCGACAATATACATATATAGAAGAACTAGAGTGCCTCGTGGTGTAAGACAATCACCTGCGGTGGGGGCAAATTTCAACGCAGTCATTTTTTATTACTAGCTTACTTTTAAGTTTGGCATTTCTACATCTTGGCCAACCCCCCAAACTTCCTGCAAAAAAGTTATGAACATTGCTCAACTCCTTCTCTCTCTTTTTGGGTGAACAGACAAATATATAAATATATACTGATATCTTCAATGAAAATATCGGCGCTCCTCACTTCACTCGCTGCTGATAATCCTGTGTTAATCTGATTTTTATGTACAGAAAACCTAACCTCGATAAAATATATGCCATTGGAGCATCCAATTTCTTGCTACTCCTGACCTTGATAAACACTGCACAATCCAGGAAGCAAAGAGGGTAACGGGAGGACTCAAGAGCAACTAGCATCGAAATGTGACGTCATCATTGACGTCAATGTCGATGAACGGTACGGTTTAGCAGCCTATGACTATTTTTAATTGATTTTTTCCAGATAGAGAGTCAATTGCAAATTTCATCTTTTAAACACATAACTAAATGAAGAGAACATATGCTAATAGAATAATAAATAGGTATCAATAAAATAGTGCAGTTATGGCTGGTGGGAACTTTCATAGCTGCAGAGATAAGATCTGGGCCGGTATAGCGCCCTGATTCAACTTCTTCTTGGAAGTGAAGCCTTATTTAACTTTATATTCGGTTCTCAGTGCTCTTCACAATACACACTGAAACATATTGCCGCATTTTTTTTTACTTTATTTATTCAATCGCCCGCTCCTGACTGGCTAGCTACTTGAGGTGCACCCATACACAAAACATGGTAAATGGTTGTCATCAAGTACAGAATGTTTGATTAATAACTGTTTCAATGGCTTCTCTCGCATCAAGAATATAACACTGCTAATATTTTTGGTTTGGATTAAGAGCCCAGCCTACGAAAGCCTGAGGTCACACCCTCAAATACTTCGATTCTTCTGTGTGACGTCATTCACCGACGTTGCGGTCAAGGCTTAGTTTTATTTTAGTGTCATTGAGTCTGCCCGTTACACTCTTTGCTTCCTGGTACAACCGAATATTAATCTAGTTTGCTTGTACACAAGACCCAACCTCGATAAAAAAAATAATCCTTAATATTTGTAGACTGCTATATGAATCAAATTTTTCCCTACAGGAAATCTAACCTCGGTAAAAAAAAATCATTGTATATTCCCATGCTAACTTCGATAAAACATACAAGCCATTATAGATTCCAGTTACTTTGTACACAAACGTAACTTCGATAAAGCTAAAGTATTTAAACGCCAAAATTCACTAATATCCAATTTCTTAGTACGCCAAACCAGACTGCAGCAAATCTATAAAGAAATTATGACGCTATCTTCAAAGGCGGCAGCCGCTTGATGGCAACACCGTTCTCCATTCGGTTACAGAGATGTAAACAATTGCCACCTCGCGTTTGTGTCTGTTTGTGTTAGGCTTTTTGTGTATTTACACCATTACTGTGCCGAATGGTAGGTGTTTAATGTACAAGTACAAGAAATGGATCTAGTAATTAGGGTCTTTTCTTGGTTCTGAAGTTCAAAGCGTGTAAACGAGCTGGTTCAATTTGAAGGGATCCGCTATAGCACATGGCTTACTTCAAACTGTTAGCTATATTCGGTTCACGTAGCATATGGCAGCGAATACGAACACCAACGGGTAAAGCAGATACGAATTAGGAGAATTGGTGGGCCGGGTGGGGGTTTCGCTGTGACGTCATGGGGGTCAGGCTAGTCTACACCGAACACTGCTAGGAACTCTACAAGCTGTCGATGTTTCATCTCAAGCTATGAATTGGCACTCGAAATAAGTTGGTCATCCATTGCAGTATGTATCTTTCTATAGAGCTGGGAATCACCAGCAAACAGTAAATGACGCGACTTAGCAATTCACGCTAATACCACCCCGGTTAGTTATCTTCGCCAAAGTGATTAGGGTTTTTGTCCAGTTTGTCTGTTTAAGATAGCTCAAAAAGTCATGCACAGTGTACACTGTACATACCCGAATCTCTCGTCTAGATAAGCCTTTCCTGCTTCAATTCTCGTCCTTGAGAAGGCGTATACTACCAAAATCAGCACAAATCACTTCTGATATCTGGTAGGTATAAATGCTGTCAGCAGGGTATAATTCAACTGAATCGTTACCACTACTTTACTTGGGTTAGCTCTAAACATTTTCTGCACCTTCTTTCGGTATGTCATTAAGTTAATATTAATATGTATATTGCGCATTTCGATTGTGTAATTGCTGTAGATGCTTCAATATGATTTTAACCCTCCCTGTAATTTTCATGGGACATTGAAGTTATCTTGGGTAATTCATACCTACTAATAATGTTCTTCGAGTATTATTTTTTGTTGCCCAGAACGCTCTATTCCTAATCTACACGACAGTATAAGAATGAGAATTAACAACAAACACTTGAAAAGCTGAAATGTTATTAAATTAGCACGAGTGAGTTCAGTATCAGTATAGGCTGTATAGCTATACGTAGTCATATTCCACACTCGGCGTTGAAGCCTAAAACGAGTGTAGGTATGTGTTAACTTTTTTAAATGCCAGTTTATATAACAAAGCAGCTGAGATGGCATGGACTGAAGCTAGGCTCTCCCCAATCATTCTCAAATGCCGACAAAGAAAATTTAATGTGAAGGCTGGCGAGTCCTTTTACGGTACCGCATGATGCCGGATGCTAGTTTTCTCTAAATGATACTTGCCAGATATCTATCTCGAATACCCGTTATTATTCTCTTGCCCTGGAATAAAGATAACTCAACATACCTTAGAAATACACTATATACATATTATACCCGTACTATTTACTGTTAAATCCTCCTTGTGATAGGCAGGGAAGGGCGGGGGATCCAAACCGAATATATATGAGAGACATGCGCAGTGGGACTCCAAAACAGGCATATTGCCTAGGTGTCTGGAGGATGCTCGTTATGGAGATGAGGGGTTCTGCATTGCTAAACCTGTTCCTTTAGCCAATCCCCTAAAGTAGATCTAAAGTCAACTTGGCCGCAATTGGGAAATCCACACGCACTGGTTGTGCTGACCGCCAATGCCCATGATGATGATGCGCAGGATCTTAACCAAGTAAGTGGTTGTGCTGCAGCCGACCACGGGAGGTTCAAAGGACCTACGCCCCCCTACCCCCTCATTTCTGAGGAAGGTCGGTACCCCCACGGCCGCTCTGTAAATCCACCACTGCCGAGCCAGTACACCCAGATTGCTAAAGAGCTCGCGTGCCTGGGTTGGCTTCGAACCTGCGATAGAAAGAGTGTGAGCTTAAAACGTAGGTTTTCTCTGTTTAAGGAGTCATTGTTGAAGTTTTACTGAAGTATTTCAAGCAAAATGAGGACCCAATGCAAGGAAGGCAGCAAGCTAGAAAAGAAGAACAGAACAAAGATAGTCAGTACAGAAAAAATGCATAATGTAATGAACATGTTTCTGCGATGTGCAGTTAACAGCATTTACGGCGGGACACCTCAGTTAACAGAAGTAACAGGAGTATTAGTTTACTTTAGGCACATATTTTTAATTTTTTTTCTTACTTTCTTATGCTTAATTTTCGATGTAGAATCCGAATCTGAAGTCCGTTTCGGCGGTCGGACCTAGTTTTCGAGTTACGACTGCCCATGGGGGTGGGGGGTATATTTTTGTCATTTATGGCCCGATCGTTATGAAACTCGCACAGTTTACGTAAAAATATAATTTTATTAACATTTTATTTAGCGAAAATTTTTTGATTTTTGCAATATTTTTTGAGTTAAAACGTGGTTTAGGTCAGGTTAGGCTAGGTTAGGCTAAGCTAGGTTAGGTTAACAACCTATTTAAAAATTGTTTCTTACACTCTGTCATCGCCGGGTATTTCTCCCATAGGAAAACAATGGGAACATCAAAGTCATATATCTCACAAAAGTAGAGCCGACCGTTTCCTTGCTTGGCGGAGGAATGCCTCTTAGAGTGCTCTTGTATTTTTTTATTATTTCCCACAGAAAACACTAGGAACTTCAAAATCAAATGTCTCGAAACCTAAGCAATTGTGGCAAAAACGTCACTCATTAAAAATGTCTTAAAATGTCCCATTTCACCTGAATATGTTGTTAAAAATATCAATACAGCTTGACTACATACGATTCACATTGACCATTCTACATATAACGCGTCAAGTTTTATTGGTGTGACAAAATACTGAGTAAACGACGATTGACAACTGCAAGAGGGAGCGGATTGTCCGAGGGCTTGCAGATGGTGTTTCTGTAATACAGTTAGCCAAGGAACATGGATGGGACGCAACAACGTCGAAGTCCTACGTGAAAAACAGTATCATCAAGGTCACAAAGGAAATACGTAAACACAGGACGATAACCAAGAGAGATATGCGGAGAATTCGTCGGCGAGTTCTACGAAATCTCGGAGTAACCACTGCTGTCTTATCATGTAGAAAATGCTGGGGTGAGCGCTGTGTCGAAAAGTACCCTGTGCTTGGTTCTCAAAGAGGTAGCCAAAAATATGAAATTCATATCCAGACTCCTTGTGAACAGGCCCGCAAGGAAAGATGCACCGCATGGGCAAAGAATTTCATAAAAACAGATTTCCGCAATGTATTCTTCACGGACGAGGTTCGAGCTACCTTGGATGAACTCAATGGATGGGCCAAGCATTGGCTACCGTTTAAAGAACTTCGTCCTACTCACCCTCTGCGTCAATAGCGTTGGAGTGGAGTAACGTCCTGGATAGGGATCATCGGTGGCGAGATGGTAGGACTATTTCGGGTGCCCGAAGATGTTAAAATCACCGGCAAGACCTACTGCCTGCTTCTGGAAGAGCGTTTGTGTCCGTAGTTGGAAGATCCGCCACTTGCACGCCGGCGTCAGCTGATGCTCATGCATGATAATGCGACTTCGCATTCCGCCAAGGCCATCACGGCGTTCGTGAGTAGTCTAGGCCTCAAAGAGGCACATCTCCTGAGATGGCCCCCCGCTTCCCCTGACATCAACCCCATCGTACATCTGTGATCCGTTTTGATGAGGAAGGTGAGTGAGGGAGGTGTTCAGTATGCATCGAGGGAGACTCGGTGGCAGAAGATTCAAAGTGCTACTGGGTCGATAACATCTGCAGAGATGAAGGGGCTGACTGATTGAATGGACGACAGGCCATCCAAGGTCGTTTCAAAACAAGGACTACTCGTCGACCAAAAGTAGATAGTATTCACACAAAAAAGTTTCATTAAAGACTCGGAGACTTTGTTGTTGGTTATTTTCCTGTCTGTTTATTTTATTTTACTTATTGTGTTCTTTTGTACTGGAGTAAGGGGCCTTAAAATATCACTGAGATTCATAAGTAAATTACATCTCTTTACTATTCAAAAGTGCCGACCAACGTTTCAAATGTACGTTCATTCATCTTCAGGGTTTAACTTCACACTTAATTCTGAGCAAGTTTAAACATTGTAGTGATGTTGGATTTGGACGCAGTTTGGAATGAAAATCTGTTGCCAGTGTATACAAATCAAAACAGAAAGAGAACATTTACGTTCTCTGTTGTGCTAAAAGATTTTATTCAAAGTTCTTATGAAACTACAAATTTTGAATTGAACGTGGGCATAACCGGTTTGTAATTAACGCTTGAACTTTGATCTAAGGAAAGTGGCGAGTTCAACGTTCAAGCTTGACGTTTGGATTAAATTAAGGCAAATCGGATTACTTATCGTGACAAGTGTGAGCTAATGGACCTTCTCTTTAGGAACACCGCGCCGTAGACGCGTAGGCGGGTGTGCCGGTTTCGACCCGTAGAAGTGAATTTCAGGCGTTGACCTGCAGCCGGTTACCCTTGAGACTCTCAGAAACTCAGTCTTGCTCCGTAAAGTGGAGTTTCAGCCGGCTCATCGTAATTGGGTTGCTTCTAACACTTGCAGCGCTTTTCAGAATTGCAATGCCAACGTTGCTTACTAAAATTTCACACAAGTCAAGCTTCGATGGCTTAATTTCAGCATCCAATCGAACGTGACTAAAGTCGATCTAAACCAAGTCCACTAGACTTGATGCGTCCGGAACTGCATACAGGAATTTGGCTTCGTTACTCTAAATCGTGTTGGAGACGTCGGACGCAATCAGAATCTATTAATCTGACTGAAATTCTGTAGCATCTAGTATCCAGTTCACAGGTAAGACTCAGTTCTTGAAAGTCTCGCACGTGGGCGATTAGGCATCAACGCCCGAAACTTGATACAAAGGGACGAAACCATAGCACTGCACCGGTCTGAAATTTGGCAGACGTCAAACCTCGATGGCCTTATATCTATGCGCAATCGCACATGTTTATAGTAGCCATGAATCGCTACTGGCTGTATCTATGACTAGATTCTTTACGGTGATATACCGGGTGTTTTTTCTATGGGGACAAATTTCGACCATAGGTAGAAAAACTCTAAATAAATCGATTTTCATCGATGATAAAATTCCCAAATCTCCTTAGTTTTCGAGTTATAATGACTGAGAGAAATTTAAGGCTTCAAGTATTTTACTACGTGAGCGCCAATGCTAGCGCTAAATTTGATCGTTCAGCACGTTTTCCAACCACATTCCTGCCCACGCGTTTACACTGTATCGATGTTGATGATTATTTGGGCGAATGACATGGGGATTATTAAGCTTGAGCCCAATGATAATTATTGTGAATCTTAAAAACCCCATCGCGACTAAAATGCGCTTCATGTGTACAAAAGAATCAGCTTGGAGAAGTTGGGATCTCTTGTTCGCTACAGCATGAACCAATCTGAAAATTGTACACAAGGTCCAAAATCTGGTGGCTGCAACTCTTGCTTTTTTTTTTTGGAAACGACACTGATGTAAACTCTGACGATGTAGTGTCCGCCATCCAGTAGTGTGATTACGTCAAATGCTAAGTGTGAAACTGCTGATTTTTTTTAACCATGAAATACTTGCAGTTCCCATTGTAAAAACTATGTAAACTGCTTTGGTGGGGGTCGGAAACGTGCTGAACTATCAAAATTAGTGCTAACATTGGCGCGCACGTAGTATAGTACTTCAAGCTTTAAATTTTTTTTACATCATTATAACTTGAAAACTAAGGAGTTTTAGTTATTTTATCATTCGTGAAAATCGCTTTGTTTTGAATTTTTCTACTTGTGATTGAAATTTGTCCGCAAAAAAAAAAAAAAACTACCCGGTATATTTATACATAAGAGGAATACATATTGGTGCTCCAGAGAGGAAGATAATGAAGAACAACAATTGTAATATGGCTAACGAACAAAATAGAGAAAAGGACACAGAAACACATGACTGATAGCAAAGCATAAGAGCTGTCCTGTTCACAAACTCTTGAGCAAGAAAAAAAAAAAAAAGAGCTTGGGAAGAGGCAGGCGCTTCTCTTGACATCGTCGTAGCAAAAAAAAAAAAAAAAAATTGGCAAGTGCTCACAGCTTTCCATCTTCCAGTTCGTAACAATTCCAGACTCTCGACATAAAGCAGAAACAGAAAATTATGTACTAAAAAGAAATAAATTGTTAACGACTCTTTCATTCGTCTTTGTGTAAGGAACCGGATACACAATACAAGTCGTAAGTTAACCCTTTCTTTATTAGCGTTGCCTACGTACATTTTACATAGAACTCTAGCTACGAGAAGGGCGGGTTAAGGGCATGTTCAATTGGGCGTCAAACTTAATGATTCAAGGCTTGATCGCTCGAAAATTCAGGCAGGTACGCTGGCTTCGACTAGTAGAATTGAGTTTCGGGCACCCACCCTGAATTGGTTACCTTCGACACTTCCAGATGCTGAAGCTTGCTGCGTAAAATGGAGCTTGGAGCAGGCTCGACGTAATCCCGTTACTTGTAACAGGCTGCAAAGTAACCAAGCCACAGCTTCTGTCTTAAGTTTTGAAGAAGTCAAGTCTCGAAGGCTTAATTTCGTCCCACAGCCGAACGGGCTTTATTTATCCGTACAGTATAATTATTCACGTCGTGTTTTTATTTATTTATCAATATATTTATATTTTTCCTGTCACGCTCTATGGGAATAAGATAAGAAGAAATTCAAGTGCTCAGCTTGGTGGGGCCTTTCAGGTTGGACCCATAGGAATTCCACGATAATNTTTCGTCTTCCATTTTTTCTCTTCTCGTTTCTCCATTCCTCTACATTCTACTAACATAATGGCAATAGCTCATAGAGGATCGGGGTGTAAGTCCCGGTGTCTTTTTGGGAATGGACCTTTTGGTTCGTCTATTGCCGCCTATCTAATCTAAATATATATTAAGCTAAAGGATGAGTTAACTGGACTGCACGTCAAAACTGAAAATCCCACATGCACTGGTTCGTGTTACAGACACATGAGACGCTATCATGGATACTCCCGCAAGGTAGTGAAGTCGAACGACGTGCAAGCTGAGCGCCCGCTCGTAGGTCGAGCGTCCGATTGTATAGTGTGTCTCCTGCATAACCGGTGTAAGTTAATTTCAACCTAAGCTTGCACTTTTGCCAGGAACGGGAATGCGGCAGCTGGGAATCGGCGTGTCTTCGGCGTCTGCTGCACTGCGGCGCTCGACTGATTATTCCAAACAGCGTCCGGGCTTAGGAACGGGAATCTTTCTTGCTGTGATGCCCTGCCTGTAGTGACGGCGCCTGGTTGCCTGGTTGTGCATTGCCTGTAGTGACAGCGCCTGGTTGTGCATTGGCTGTAGTGACGGCGCCTGGGCTGTTGTACATTGCCTGTAGTGACAGCGCCTGGTTGTGCATTGCCTGTAGTGACGGCGCCTGATTGACTGGTTGTGCATTGCCTGTAGTGACGGCGCCTGGTTGTGCATTGCCTGTAGTGACGGCGCCTGATTGCCTGGTTGTGCATTGCCTGAAGTGACGGCGCCTGGGCTGTTGTACATTGCTTATAGTGATGGCGCCTGGGCTATTATGCATTTCCTGTAATGACGGCGCCTAGTTGTGCATTGCCTGTAGTGACGGTGTTAGGTTGTGCATTGCCTGTAGTGACGGTGTTTGGTTGTGCATTGCCTGTAGTGACGGTACCAGGGCTGTTGTGCATTGCCTGTAGTGACGGTGTTTGGTTGTGCATTGCCTGTAGTGACGGTACCAGGGCTGTTGTGCATTGCCTGTAGTGATGGCGCTTAAGCTGTTGTACATTGACTGAAGTAACAGCGTCTGTGCTATTGTACTCCTACATTGCCTGCAATTACAGCGCCTGGGCTGTTGTACATTGCCTGTAGTGATGACGTCTGGGCTATTACGTATTGCCTGTAGTGTGTGTGTCTGGGCTGTTGCACATTGCCTATAGTGATGGAACTTAGGCTATGGTACGGGTGCTGGTAAATTCATCTAAGTCAATCCGTCTAAAACAAGTTAAACTAATGTAATATTTGTCTGAGGAATAATTACTCTAATCGTAATTCGTCTTATGTGAAGTTCGTCAAAGGAATAAATCATCTAATCAGGATTAGAGGTTGCACCCCTCAGGGGGCATAGGATGGGCCATAGGCCATAGGGTTAGGTTAGTTTTGGTTCGCCCATCCTATAGTATGGGGCGCCCATCCTATTGTATGGGGAGCAGCGGCTTCAGGGGGATCCTGTAAGCTATACCTTAGCCATTAGCTACGCCTTAGGGACGCCTGCCTTTCGTTCCCACTTTGCTTCTTTCCAATTTCATACTCCTTCTGGCATTAGTTTGTAATTGCGTCAAACCTTTAGCTGTGCACTCTGAATGTTGCCGTACGGTGACGATGCATTAACTAATTCATTGCTGTGTCTTAGGAGTGCCTCCTCACCGCTTAATATGCAAC